>JAHKBH010000059.1:0-17939 GCA_019049505.1 Pachyrhynchus sulphureomaculatus
TAAGCGGGCTACATCCTTCGAACACTTTCCATGAAAATACTTGTAGAACAGACTCAAGTCGCCAACCGTTCTTCGATGTTCCAGCGAATCAAGGCCGCCGGTCGATTCCGGGTCTCCAATCAGACGGACAGCTCTTCTCTGAACAGAATCCAACAAATGCAGTGTATGTTTGGGAGCAGAGCCCCAAACGTGGGAGCAGTATTCCATAGTTGGTCGAATTTGAGCTTTGTAAAGAGTTAACAGTTGTTGTGGGGTGTAAAGCTTTCTGGTTCGAAATAATATTCCTAACTTTTGAGAAGCTCTCCTTGCTATGCCTGCAGTATGTTCATGCCAGGACATATTTGCTCCCAAGCTAACGCCCAACAAATTGAGCGACGATGCTGGGGGAATGGAGTGCTCCGACATAACCATGTCGGGTTCAGCAACGTTAACTTTTTTTAGAAAAAACTGCCGCCTGGGTTTTTGTAGTGTTAAATTCCACTTGGTTACTGTCACCCCAAGATAGAATTTCTTTCAGGTCTTTGTTAAGTTGAACGACCTCCTGCTGTCTGCGGATATTCGCCAGCCGATGTCCGAGCGTTCAAGGTGAATGAAGAGACAAGCGTACTGTCATCTGCAAAGCTGTAGATTGTATTCCCGGTCTTTTCCAGAAAATCGTTAATGTAAATGAGAAAAAGAGTAGGAGACAGTATGGAGCCCTGGGACACACCACACCGGCGTTGATAGTCGACCGCCACTCGTTAAGAACGCTCTCTGAGGAAACATGAAAGCCACAAACAGAACCTTTCAGACATACCATAAGAGTGTAACTTAGCCAATAATCCATCGTGCCAAACACGGTCGAATGCCTTGGATATGTCAAGAGCAACTGCTCGAGATTCTCCAAAGTGTTCAATTGCGTTGTTCCAAACATGTGTTACATAAGTCAGAACATCTCATGTTGATCTATGTTTACGAAAACCATATTGGTGATCGCTAATAATATTGAATGTTCAAGATATTTTAGAAGATGCTCATTGATAATATTTTCCATGACTTTCGATATTATCGAGTTCAAATCATAAAATTCAAAATTCTCAAATTAAAATGCATTATTATCAAATGTCACATTACTTTCGTAATTTAAAAGCCACCCCAGTATATCGCCTATTTCTGCTTAAACTACTCCAATGGTCGTTACCGTCCAACAAAAGCCTCATTTATGTCACCTGCCCTGTTATATATATAAAAATTGACCCGTCATGCAACTCCTAATTTATTATTTAATAATTGACAAATAATACAGGGTCTACTAAATAGAAGGGATAACGAATGACACTTATTTTGAATAAATATCTCAGTGAAATCTTTTCAGAAGCAAATAAATTTGCTCAATTATAAACATGACATATTTTTTAACCATTATGCCGGGTAGCTTAAAAAATGAGCTCAGTTAATGCATTCTCACATAGAATATGAGAACGTTTAATATGGAAAGCGACATTAATCAAATGTTCCCCTAGCTGAAAAATAACTAGAATATAAATATTTTTAAATATCATTGTGATGTATATATCCCCTTTTACCAGATCTATCATTAGAAATATAAAAAAGAATCAATCATTAAATCACTAATACTGGTCTAACAATCGAAGACGACAGCATCAACAAGTTTAATGGAACAATGTCCATGTTTTCGGTTCTGTCAGCTGTCATTCTATCTCTTGGCGCGTTTCGTCATTTCACCACTTATCAGCCGACCTAAAATCGAGTTTTGTTCTCTAATGTGACGACGTATCTGGAGATGGGTTGATATATGAGTTAACAAATAACTGCTGAAATATGAACATTGTTCAATGTTAGTAGATGATAGTGGTTTTTAGTGTTCCGTACGGAACACTTATAAGATCACTTCGGTGTATGTCCGTCTGTCTGTCCGCCTATCACCCCCGATTTTCTCCGAAACTATTTGTCATAGAAAGTTGAAATTTGGTCCTAATATAGGAATTGATGGCCTCACCAGAGCCATCGAGTGTGGTGTTAAGCTTGTGAAAACACGAGTAAAAAATATATATGTAAATGTAATAACTCCGCACACTTTTCTTTGTATTATTTATTTCGAAAAGTACTGATCAAAAAATTTTGAAAAAATTCTGGAATATTCTCCACGGGGTGTACATTGAACGAAAATTATCGTTACCTTTAATAATTTATCTGGTATATAAAAAAAAACAAAAATTTCAAGGTCATCAGTTTTCAGTAAAAATTTGAAACAAACTTTGTTGAAAACTCATTTTGTGTTTTTGAAGTCACTGATCATTTTATACCTCCATAATAAATTTTTTTATTTTAAAAGGAATCAACGTACGGAACACTTATTGGGCAAGTTCAATTTGCACTTGACCGGTTATTATATACGCAGGATAAGTCGCTAAACAAATTGTTTATCGGTCTGTAGCCCTAAACAGTCCCGAGAGAAACCAGTTATGCCTTTGACAATGCACTTATATTAGCCAAAAATGAAAATGTTTCTATCTTACTGAATTGAGGAACTGCTTTTGTAAGAAAAATGATGGAGTACTTTGGCAATAATTTTATTACTTTCGTTGTGACGAATTTGTAGTATGAAAAAAAAAACTTTCTTTCATTTTCGCATTTCTTCTCGTTTCAGCGCTTCTAGACCACAGGAAAGAAATTATGTAGAAATTGTGTTACTGCATAGTGTATAAATCATCAAAATTACAAAACAATAATTATAATACGAAAAATATGATAATATCCTTTTCTGTGTCATCGAAAAAGAGATAATAAATCCCACCATTGTTAAAAGGCAACTAATTTTAATAATAAGGCCTATTGGCAAGAAAACCCAATATAGGGCCGGCCAAGTTAAGTCAGCGATGCAGAAAATGAGGTAGGGTGTGCTCAACCATAAAGGTGTGTAAAGTTGCTTTTTCGAAAGGCCTTTTAGCAGCCGGCAGCGCACCTGGGTTGATGTGTATTACTTATATCATACACCCTTAGATTTTATTTAACAGGGCTGCATTTTATTTTAACATTTTTTCTTTAGTCAACTATTAGTCAGTACGTTTTGCGATTCCGTCGCCGCAGCGATACGGTCGGCGTTCCGCGCATATATATATTATATATTGTATATACTGAGTGTTTATATATATATATATGTTATATATTATATATATATATTATAGTGATATAAGGAAATATTTATATATGAATACGGAGTATAATGAAGATTTGGTGCAGAAAGTGGACGAAAAGGTGAGAGAAAATCGTTTAAACAGTCAAAAAAAATTTCAAACCAAGATGCAGGTTTTTCTCAATTTCCGTTTGTAGAAATATTAGGTACAGGCTCAGGTATGATATCTTTGCACGTCCTTTTTTTTGTTTACATTTTCTATGTTGTTACCATCTGTATTTGGGTAGCAAGTAGGCAATAGGCCCCCACGATCCCGGTGGAGGACAGGCCCACTTCAGGGATTGGCGACCCTGTCCATGCGAGCACATGGTCGTTCCCTCACTCCCTATCCGAGAGAAACCATGTCCACTTAACCCTATCACAGCAAACTCAATTTTAAATCCTTATCCTATCCCAAAACCACCCGCCAATACGCAGGGCAAGGGAATCGTTGTTACAATATAGGTTTTCACGGATGATGGAATGTAATACATTAAAATTCTGGGTTTCAATCCGTTCGCTTACAATGAATTTGCACGACGTTTCGCCAAAATCTGCCATTTTCAAATGCTTTTGCTTCTGAACATTATATATATACATATATATATATATATATATATATATATATATATATATATATATATATATATATATATATATATATATATATATATATATATTTACTGCATTATATGTAAAACTGTGCTGAAACAAGGCAGTGCGATGCTGAGGCATAGGCAAGCGATCAGGCCGTCTAATATACCTATCCTGCAAGAAATTTTCGGACACTAGCTTCTCCCTTAATTAAATCGAAACTGAAGCCTCATTAAAAATGTCAGTTGCACAGTGTTTGCAAAATTTAATCATTTTAACTTATTTACTTTTAAAGATACATGATCATATTTCCTCAAATGAAATTTGGAAGGAAATGGAAAAAAAAATATATTTCCTCAAATGGAATATAAACCTACAGCAAACATTCTGTACATACTGCAATCGTCTCCTTGAAAGGGCATCCTAGCAAGGATAGTACACAATACTACAATAATGAAATGAAGACAAGATCAAAGACTCACACAATTTTTTTCTCATCTTAAAATTAAGGATAAAACGATTTGCATATAAAACCTTAATTTTTGTATAACTTTTTTTGTAGAAGTACCCCAACAAGTTCCCTGAATCTGAGATGTGTGTGTATCAGTGCAAAGATAAATTCTTGGTACGGTCAGAAAACAGCAAATTTTGATCAGCTAGCCTCAGTTTCAAAGCCATGCTCAAGGTTGGTCGCCGATTTTCCTTGCAAAATAATAAAACTTGCGTCTTGTCTGGATTTAGCCTCAAATTATGTCCATTCGAGGAAGCTGACACAGCCATGAGGTCTTAATTTAAATTTTCAGCTGCAGAGTCAGGATCTGATGGTTCTAAGAAATGAAGGAACTGTGTGTCATCAGCATACGACTGAACCGATGAATATGCAGCAGTGGAATATATCAGAACTATTTAGGAAAAATAGAAGACGCCCCAGTATTAAACCTTGCGGCAAGTTGTAGTTGTTGCAAAAATGCAGCAGTGGCAGTAGTACTACAGTATATAAAAGTGCTGTAAAATACAAAAATATATTTCGACACTCAAACAACGTTAATGGATATTACGATATTCTAGCCGATATCCTTAGGATATGAGAAAAGGGGAAGTCCCTATTTAGGTGGGGAGGTGAACAGTAAAAAAGATCTTACTTGGCATTATTAATGCACTGAACGAGTGAGCATTGTTAATGCCAAGAAAGATTTTCTCGAAACATCCGCAAAATTTCGTACGGCTCGGCTCGCGTGGACTTCATTCACTATTATCGTCATTGCTTATTCCTTATATTACCTGACGTAATAAAATATATCCTATAACCTGGCCAGAGAACATATGTATGAATTAAAAAAAAAACACGTAAATCGGATAAGTAGTTTTCGAGTAATAAGCACACTAATGGACAGACAGGCAGACAGAGAGACGTTGCATTTTATATATATTATATTCTTTGCTACATGATATTGTCCCATATTTAATGGTTTAGGCAGGGTATTGCAAGAGAACGCGCTAGCGGCAAACTTTTTTCCAACTTGATTCACTATTATCGTCACTGCTTATTCCTTAGGTTACCTAATGTAATAAAATATATTCTATAACTTGGCCAGAGAACATATGTATGTTTAAAAAAAAAGCACGTAAATCGGATAAGTGGTTCTCGAGTGATAAGCGCACTAACGAACAGGTAGACAGACAGACAAACAGAACAGAGAGACGTTGCATTTTATACATATTATAGAAGATTATAAATAACCTGGCCAGAGAATAAATGTATGAATTAAAAAAAAAAACATGTAAATCGGATAAGTGGTTCTCGAGTGATAAGCATACTAACAGACAGACAGACAGAGAGACGTTGCATTTTATATATATTGTAGATATTCTTTGCTACATGATATTGTTCCATATTTAATGGTTTAGGCCGTGTATTGCAAGAGAACGCGCTAGCGGCAAACTTTTTTCCGACTTGATTCATTATTATCGTCACTGCTTATTTCTTATGCTACCTAACGTAACAAAATATAGCCTATAACATGGCCAGAGTACATATGTATGTTTAAAAAGAATGGCACGTAAATCGGATAAGGGGTTCTCCAGTGATAAGCGCACTAACGGACAAACAACAGACAGACAGAGAGACGTTGCATTTTATATATAGTATAGAAGGTTAGAGATAACCTGGCCAAAGAACGTTACTGCTTATTCCTTAAGCTACCTAACGTAATCGTATAAGTGGTTCTCCAGTGATAAGCGCGGACATACAGACAGACAGAGAGACGTTGCATTTTATATATATTATAGATATGTACATATTCTTACCAATAATCATATAGAGCAGTAATACGGCCCTGTAATTTTCAAACTGAATGGAATTAGTCGGTCTATACTGCCTAGGAATTCATTGTTGAAGACCCAAAGTCACTTTTGGATTTTTACACGAACTTCCTGTTTTTGATGCAATTTGTCGGCATGAATGCCTGCATTATTAACAATAGTCTATTGAGAAAGTGACTTTTAGAGCTACTATTAGATTTAATATGAGACTTTTTCCATTGTGCCCTCTTTTAGGGTGTTATTTGTATACCTGAATCCGATTAGTATAATCGTTTTTAACTATTTATATTCGGTCTCTTTAAAAGATCAATCTTTATTATTATTTTACACATCCTGCTTTTTCAAATGGGTACATGTATTTAAGTCGGCCTTTTGCCGTCGAGCTTTTTAACTTTTAATACACCCAGATTTAATTATCAGGCTTTAATAAACTGGTTTCTTCACACGAAGATATGGTTTGTAATTGACTGTAATGCTCTTTCACGAGCAGATGTTTTTTTAAAGCATCTATAAAAAAAGATTGATCTGTATGTAAAAAAATGGTCAATATTAACGACATCATATTATTATTTAATTTTATTATCTAATTAAATCAACAAGGCATTTCCGTCGTTTTCATGATAACACAGGGGAACAGCTGTTTTGGTGTCGAGGTTTTTTGAGCTGATTCTATATCAATTTGATGTCCTGAATTCAAATAACGTATTCATTTGTACCTAGGAGCTCAAATTTTTAAGATATACAATTTTAGAGAAATATAAGTTACATTATTGTAACTCAAATCCGTAAGTGTAGTAAACAAAAGTAGATACGAAATTTTTATTTTAGTTATACAAAATACAATATTATGTCGTACTTACAAACAAAAAAAAACATTGAAGAAATGAAATAGTCACTCAACACTTGGAAAGCTTCTTTTCCGCGACATTCTTGAATGTTTTTTTAAACAGTCCCTTTTTAAACTCCAGCAGTAATCTGCCATCATGTGCATGTCCCATCTTCCTTGGTAGCGGTCCTCCATAACTTTAATATCTTGGTGAAATCTTTCACCTTCTTCCTCACTCATGTCTCCTAAATTTTCTGGAAAACGGTCTAAATGGCTGTGTAAATAGTGTATTTTAATACTCATATTGCACCCTAAGGATTTGAAACTATTAAGCATCTTGTTAACCATTTCAGCATAGTTTTGATCTTTATGTTTGCCTAGAAAATTTTCTACAACTGCAACAAATGATGTCCATGCTTCTCGTTCAAGTTGATTCATTGAATTTATGAAGGCAGGATCCTTAATTAATTGTCTTATTTGTGGGCCGTCAAATATCCCTGCTTTGAGTTTTTCTGTGCTCAACTGATGCATTTTTACCCCTATATATGCAAAACAAGACCCATTCTTATCAAGAGCCTTTACAAATTGCTTCATTAAGCCCAACTTTATATGTAACGGAGGAAGTATGATTTTTTCTCTTTCAACCAAAGCGTCGTTAATGACATTCTTTTCCCCAACGTCCATGTTTTTCTCTCTGAGGCCAATCTTTTCTAACCCAGTGGTGTGTTTTGTCCCTACTATCCCAGAGGCACAAGAAACACGGATATTTCGTGTAACCACTTTGCTGCCCAAGAAGAAAGTTTACCATTTTTAAGTCTACACAAATCATCCATTGATGTTCGTAATACTTTATCTTCTGCAAGACCAAAGCTATGGTATTATATTCTTCTTTCAGTTTCGTTGAGTGAGCGAGTAGTATTGAACCATATTTATTCCCATTATGTAGAAGGACACATTTTAAACTTCGCTTTGAACTGTCAATAAATAGGCGCCAATCATCTGGAATATATTCAGAAAGTTCCATTTCTTTCATGAGTCCCCTAATTTCGTGACAAAATACAAGATTGTCTTCTTGAGAAAAGAATGGTAGCAGATCTTTTTCTCTTGTACGGTAAAAGGTAATTTTGGTTCCTTGTTCCAGTAAATTTTTGTCGTTCAACCTAGAAGCCAGTACTTCAGAAGCTTTTTTCGATAAATTGAGATCCCTGGTGAGATCATTTAATTCATTTTGATTGAAGCGTTGAGGAACTGATGACGTCCCCTCATAGTCACTGTTAGTTTCATTAGCATCAGAACTTTTATTAGCATCAGAAGAGCGATCAGAGAGAAAACATTCGTCATCAGAGATATGTGGTAGCTGATGAAATGTTGGAATCGGTATTTCATCTGAGTGCGGGATAGGGCGTATTGCCGAGTCTAAATTGGGATAAGTCCACTTACTGCGGTTATTTCGATTGATTCCATTAGTACTTACTAAACAGAAATAACAATCATTGAAGTGGTTTTTTTTGGTTCTCTCTAAACCATTGGTACGCCGAATTTTAGACATTTTCTTTTCCCGGTAGTCCACTGCCGTAAATGCTCTGTACAAGTTTTACATACGAGATGCGGGGGGGGGGGGCCCACATTTTGTCCTGATCACCAAGCTTAACTCCAAAGTATCCAAGATACGCTCGCTTTACAAAGTCAGTAATAGTTTGTCTGTTTTGTGGAAACATGTATTCTTCGCGTATATAGCAAAACACATCAGGTTGATTTACACAACTTCTTCTTGAACTGGAACCTGAACTCATTTTAATTCTGTTCAATAACACAAAAACACTCTTTTCTTAACATAAAATAACACGCCGAATTCGATCTACTCTCATTAGTAAGAACGCACAAACTGACGAGACTTACCCGAGTTGGGTGATTAAAAGGGTGAGTTCAGGTACCTGATAGGCAATGGTTCCACTATTTATAGATTTACCTGGAATTTACTCAATTACAGACTGACAATAAAACCATTGTACCTACATTAATGAATATATAATAATTTTAGAACTCTCATAAATGAATATACTGAATAAAAACCACATTGGTAGATAAGTTGATGTATCTAAAAAAGTAGAGCTGATAGAGAAAAACGGATTGCACGTATAGATTTAGCGTCCCAAATATAGTTAAAATCAGCTCTAAAATCCCAGGCACCAAAACAAAAATATTTTTTTGTTGCCCTGTGTAATAGTCCAGAGTTCTACTGTCGCATTAACTTTGAAAAAGTCTTCGACTATACGTCTTATTTACCAAAAATACTCTATTCCTCTCGCATCATCACTAAGCTTGTATGTCTTGTTGCATAGCGAAGAGATTTTCTCAAAAGCCGGGAATATATATTTTTTTTATGGGTCTAGCACACACGTGCTACAGAGGAGTCCCTAAAGCGCTACAAGAGCGACACGTGTGCGAAGAAAGCGATTCACGTTGTAATCGCTGTAAATTGTACTCGGTGGGAAACACAGGCCTGGGCAAATTGTTCCAAAGCGATGATGATTTTCTCCATGCCTCGAAGATGCCATTGAGGTAGGAAGCGACTAGACAACTTACTAAGGTAATTGTGCCGTTGTTAGCACACCAAAGAATATGGCAAAAAACGTTCTCGAAACACGTTTCTTCAAGAATACAAGCGGTCACGTTCTTATTTGACAAACTGTAACATGGGACGACTTCGATAATTGTATGAATATTTACAAAATTAAAACCAGATAAGTCAATTTAAATCAGAACATTTAAATATTGTTTATTTGTCGAGACGCTAGCTTCGTAATTAAGAATCACTTTGTTAACTGGATAGTAGAATCATAGACTCTTTTTTTTATGGGTCTAGCACACGTGCTGCAGGGAAGAAGTCCCTAAAGCGCTACAGGAGCGACACGTGTTCGGAAAAACGCGATTCACGTTGATCTTGAATCGCTGTAAATTATACTCGGTGGGAAACAGTCCTGGGCAAATTATTCCAAAAGGATGATCTTCTCCATATAAAAGACTGCTTGAAAAGCGTTGTACGAGGAGTAACAAGCTGAACCTCATACGGATGTGTACTTCTAACATGCACCGATCTGGGAGGAATTAAGCGGGCCACATCCTTCGAACACTTTCCATGAAAATACTTGTAAAATAGGTTCAAGTCGCCAACTGTTCTTCGATGTTCCAGCGAATCAAGGCCGCCGGTCAGTTCTGGGTCTCCAATCAGACGAACAGCTCTTCTCTGAATAGAATCCAACAAATGCAGTGTATGTTTGGGAGCGGAACTCCAAACATGGGAGCAGTATTCCATAGTTGGTCGAATTTGAGCTTTATAAAGAATTAACAGTTGTTGTGGAGTGTAAAGCTTTCTGGTTCGAAATAATATTCCCAATTTTTGAGAAAATCTCCCTGCTATGCCTGAAACATGTTCATGCCAGGACATATTTGCTCCCAAATTAACGCCCAACAAATTGAGTGTCGATGTTAGAGGAATGGAGTGTCCCGACATAACTATGTCGGCTTCAGCAACGTTAACTTTTTTAGAAAAAACCCGGAATAATTTTCCACACTAGAAAGCTTTATATTACCCAACACCGTCTAATCCTGTGCAAAGTTCAAATTTGATCAACGATGAAAATACACTCCCAATTATACTCTGCTTTTATTAGATTCTGTTCAGAAGGAAGCTGTTTGCCTGATTCGACGTCCAGAACTCACCATTTCTGATTTCTGAACATAGCTCCTTTTCATGACACATCACCAGCTTCTGTTTTGGGCTTCTCACATCCTCGTCATCTTAATATCGTCTGTCATTTCATCTAAGTAAAACTCAACTTCAAGTCGGCTATATTAGCGACATCTTTCAGTTTTATGATGTTACTTATCGATCTCTTAAAGATATGATGAGCATTTGTCGTTGCCATTGCTCTCTCTGTGATACAAAATTTTTCAATGTTAAGTTTTGTAAGTGTCCATGCCTGAGCCCCATACCTGAGTACCGGCAGCACACTGGTCAAACACCTGAGATCTAAGTTTAATGGGGATTTTCTTTCTGTTTGGTAATTTAGATAGTTTACCGAACGCTGCCAAGTCTGGTCTTCTTCTTAATATCTCAGCGGAATGGTTTTCTTTACCTAACTTAATTTCATGGCCGATATAGATATATATATATATATATATATATATATATATATATATATATATATATATATATATATATATATATATATTTGTGATTAAAATTTTTTATCTTAAATATATTGAGTATAATTCTGCAGAAGAAAGATTTAACCTTGATTGTAAAAAGTATTTAAACTAATTTCCTGTTGAAAAGGTATTATTGTATTGATTTTCTAAAAACCATAACCCTTCGTGAATATAAAATTAGGCTAATTTCACCTCCACCACTGTCTAACCAATTGGCCCACCCCTCACTTATGTATACGACCATTTAAATGGGGTGAGATATGATTCTCTTTGAGTGAACGCATTGTTGCATACTTTCTACGCAGAGTAAAACGGTAAAACCATTTTCATTTTGGGATAATTTACGTAGGGTACTACGACTAGATAGTTTTTTAATTAATGTTATAAAAGTTATGGTTTATAATTAAGAATGTCTTTGCAAAAACAATGATTGTACCTATGTACGTACAGTTTTCTTGGTTATAAGTTGACCACCTCCTTAAATTTCAGTTTATAAAAAATAAGAATTCGGTAGTTAAGCCAGTACTGACGGCAAATAACGGTAAGACCTACACCTACCTCGTAGGTGGCACTTCATCGGAGGGCGGAGAGCGAAAATTCTGTTCTCTTGTTTGTCGATCCTAGCTCGACTGATGAGTCGTGATACGGCGAAACGCGTCTCGGGGTGGATTCGACAAGTAAGCTGCAGCGAGTTAGCCCTCCGATGAAGTGCCACCTACGAGGTAGGCGTTATATCTTAATGTATTATATATATATATATATATATATATATATATATATATATATATATATATATATATATATATATATATATATGTATATGTATATATACATATATATATATATATATATATATATATATATATATATATATATTATATATATATATATATTAAGGGTATAGGGTTGTTCGTTGTTATTTTACTGTTACAAAAAACACAGATTTTAGTGACATTTCGCCTATTGTATTGGGTTTTATCAACTTGTATTTTTACATTTGGGTTACCTTGTTTCTTAAAATTATCTAATCGTATAGTACTGTTAGATATTTTTAAGAAACAATGTGGTTTTGAGGTTTCCAAATATAAAAATAAAATTTGATAAAGCGAATGTGATGCTCTGTTTTCATGTCATCAAATTAACCACGAACCCTGAAAAGGATGTATAACACAATATATAGGTCGTAAATTTGGTAGATTTGCCAGTGCTTACATCTAATTGAATGAAACCCATTACGATAATATTAGAAGATTTACGTAACTTAGTCTTCTTTTTAATTAATGGCATATATATATATATATATATATATATATATATATATATATATATATATATATATATATATATTGTTGCCACTGTTGCTACTAATTAAAAGGAAGAGTTTCATTCTTATTACATATCAGCCCTGGCGAATGACATATCGACCCTATTTACTACATATATATTTTGTTATATGTCCGATCAGGGTTCCTAGGGACGAAGAATCGGAAAATTCTATTATTTTCTCATTATTTTCAATTTTGACAGCAATGGTATGGAAAGAGAAGAGTTAAGTTCCAGGTGTGAATGTCGCGAAAACCGCTCCTCTGCTCAACATTTTATTATGATTATTATCTTACCACTACTAACTCGTATTTAAAATATTAAATTACTGTGCTTGGAGAAGTTATTTTTTAATACGAGAAAGTCAAATTCAGCTTGTATTTTGGTAATCCGTGCTTGCGAGGAGACTGCTGCATAAATCACTTTACGGCTTTTTTAGGACCTAACATTTAAACAGTATCACGTTCGCTAAACATTTTAAATAAAATTATCTTTAACTAGATACTTACCGCTCATTTACACAGTTATCATATCTGGCATTAATAAAATAGTGTACAAGACTACGAACTGAACATAAAATTTGCGCAATAAAAGCCAACAACTTAATATAGGGTATTGTAAATAAATTTGATGGATCCAATAAATCTTCGAACACTCTGTAGAAATAAAACTTATGATGATTCTGATGTCATAAAGCAATAAAGTGTGCGCCCATTGTCCTTTACAATCGTTGGTTCGTAGTAAATTCGGTTTTTTAATGACTAAAAATGCTTTTTAATTTTTTTTAACGACACTACGATCTAATGAAATAATGAAAAATAATAAATCTTATCCGATTGGAGTTATACTTAAAAGCATTAAATTTATATTTGAGGTTGTAAAACCGTAATAAACAAAACTTTAATAAAAATTTACAGAACATTCCTGTGGTGCTACTATTGTAGCTACTTTTTCTACTCTTTTTTTTAAGATCTAAATAAATATGATCGATTCCTAGCGATTTAATTTTTGGTTAGAAATACTGTTGTTCTTTTTGGTAATTATTTTTTCGTTTTCCATTGCATATCCAGAACTAATAAAAACACCGGCTAAGTGCAAGTCGGACTTGTGCAATTAGTGTTCCATACGGTGATTGCTTTTAAAATAAAATAAAATCCTTAACCTAGGCTCAATTAATTTTTCTTAGCCAATAATGCATAATAGTTATAGTATTTTAGCCACCAAATAGCCAATAAATCAATCTTGCTCAATCTATGGTAGAATCTAGTAATAAAACAAAATTATTTTGTCTCGGTACAGGAGCGACGGGCGATTGAAAAGTATGTTAAAAAAGTCTTCAGTCAAGCAGTTCTTTTTTTATACCAGAAAGATTATCAAACACTTTATGAAGACTATTTTAGAATTTTTTCAAAATCAGTTCTTTTCGAGATAGCGAGACAGCGATTTTTGCCTATTTTTTAAAAATAATACAGAAAGAAGTGTGCTCAAGTATTGCATCATATATATTTTTGAACTCGTGTTTTCACAAGCTTTCATTTGACACCTCATTCGATGACCTGGTAAAAATTTTTTGCTCACTTCCGATTTCATCCCCCTAAATTAACCCCTTAAGTCAAAATTTAGCTTTCAAAAGTACACGGCTTTGATTGGGCCTTCAATTCCTATATTTGTGCCAAATTTCAACTTTCTACGTCAAATAGTTTCGGAGGAAATCGGGTGTGACGGGCGGATACCGAAGTGTTCCCATAACTTACGAGGCTGGTTTGAAAAGTCCGTGCAAAGTCCGAGAGATGGCAACACCAGCGCGTATCGAGGTCATGTTTAGTTAGTAGCATTTCTTGAATGAACGCACACCAAGTTTCAGCCATATTGGTCTATTTCTTTGTGTTTGGCATTCGTGTGAATCAAGGAAGTCGAGTGATTTTCAAGAAATGGACGAAAAAGAATTTCGTGTGGTGATTAAACATTACTTTATGAAAGGCAAAACGCCTCAGGAGACTAAAGAGAAGCTTGATAAACATTATGGTGGCTCTGCACCTTCGATTAGAACAGTTTATAAGTGGTTTCAAAATTTTCAGACTGGCCATATCGGCACAAGTGACGCTGAACGTTCTGGACGGCCTGTGGAGGTTACGACTCCAGAAATCATTGATCAAATCCATGATATGCTGATGGATGACAGAAGAGTTAAGGTGCGTGAGATTGCTAGTGCTGTGGGCATCTCGACTGAACGGGTACATAATATTTTGCATAAACATTTGGACATGAGAAAGCTATCCGCAAGATGGGTGCCGCGATTGCTCACGCTTGACCAAAAACGGAATCGTGTGAAGTGTTGCAAGGATGGTTTGCAGCTGTTCCAGAAGAATCCGGAGGACTTTAAACGTCGATTCGTCACTGTGGATGAAACATGGATACATTACTATACTCCTGAGACCAAACAACAATCTAAACAATGGGTTACCAAGGGGGAATCTGCACCAAAAAAGGCGAAGACCGTTCCTTCGGCCGGAAAGGTTATGGCGACTGTCTTTTGGGATTCGCAAGGGATAATCCTCATCGACTATCTGGAAAAGGGTAAAACTATTACAGGTGAATATTATTCATCGTTATTGGACAGTTTGAAAACCGAGCTGCAAGAAAAACGCCCGCGATTGGCCCACAAGAAAGTCCTTTTCCATCACGACAACGCACCCAGCACACACCTCAGCAGTTGTGGTCGCAAAATTAATGGAAATAGGATTCCAACTCGTTTCACATCCCCCCTATTCTCCAGACTTGGCTCCCTCGGACTGCTGGACAAAGATTTTATTCAAACGAGGAGGTGATTGCAGACACTAATGGATATTTTGCAGACTTTGGACAAATCCTATTATTCGGAAGGGATCAACAAACTAGAACATCGTTGGACGAAGTGTATAAGCCTAAAAGGAGACTATGTCGAAAAATAAAAAAGGTTTACCCCAAACACATAAGTAGTTTTTATTTTTGCACGGACTTTTCAAACCAGCCTCGTAAAATCGTTTGATCGTATTAATATTTGGTTATAACCTTAAATTGTAGTTAATATATATCTCTTATTTTCTTCTCAATAACATGCGTACAGGATATTTGATATGTGAGTTGTGGTTTTTTGGTGATCTGAAGAAATGCCCAATTTTCTTACAAATGTTGTTGTTGGATCTCCTAAATAATTTAGCTATTTTATCTCTCGTACCGTGTATATAAGGTAAAACGGCACTATCTACTGGTGGATCCTTAGTGCTATCTTGTCTGAGAACCAAGTTTTTAAAGCGGTTATATGAATCATTGCAATATCCATTACTTTTTAAAGCACTGATCAGTTTATCTGCTTCCAAAGAAACACAATTATTTTTAATTAATATTTTTCAATATCCACCCATCGTAAATTAAAAAACACATTCCTAAGAATAACGCTAAACCTATTTTATATCATTTAGAAACATCTGATCATTATCCGACAATAAAAAACCAGTAGCAAGAATCTTTTTAATACCTGTATATATCATTAATTATATTTGTGTGACTTTGTGTAGAATACATCGTATTGAATTGGCTTTTTATACCAACATATCACAAGTTATTTCATGCCTAATGCCGCTTTGGCGTTACAAAGGAATTAAGGAATATTAATGTGCATTAATAAAACATCTAGAAATCAACTCTCATATATTTGACTCATAAGTCATAAATAACTATACTAAATTTAAATTATTATTTGTTTTATGTGTTGTAAATATTCAAATAAAAGTTTACTGTTAGTAAATTATGTACAACAACCATAAAATTTATTTGGGAGATCTAGACGGTGTCTTAACATTCCTTTTTCTAAGATTTTCATTGTCTTTATTTAAAATTACTCATAACGTTGTAATCAGTATATATATATATATATATATATATATATATATATATATATATATATATATATATATATATATATATATACGTATATATATATATATATATATATATATATATATAACAATCCTAAGTTTAACTGCTGGGAAACGCCCTTATAAGGAGAAGAGATGAGCAATCAAAGATCTAAAGGTTCTAGTATCTGCTTTTTATTTTTATTATCGAGCTTTCGCTGCCTAATGGTAGCTTCTTCTGGATTCTAAAAATGCAAACCAGGTACAGAAAATAAACTAAAACGTTCGTTTTTTTGAAAATGTGATTAAATGAATTGTACGACTGTATGTGAAATTACTTACAAAAATTTAGCAGTTAGTTCATCTCTGGTGAAGACAATGAAATTTGCATTTTTGTTGGCCAGGTAGTATGAATGGTTACACAAAACATGATTAAAAGACACTTAGAGAGTTACACAAATATTGAAAATAAAACTTTGTCAATAAACATTAGTTAAAAACACATTTTGAAGACAGTAAACATAACTGCAAGAAACCATGATGTTGAACTGGTACTCCATTTTAAAATTTTTGACGTCGAGTTTAGTAACTATTTAGTGATATTTGAGTCCTAACCGGATATTGTTGGTAGTCTATGTCGTCATCAGGTCGACAAAAAACCATAAAAAGCATTAAAGTTAGGGATGTGGTAAATTTTTTAGGTAGATGCTAATTTTAGATAAATTATTTATTATTAATGATATCTATTTTTTAGTTTTAATTTTATAACATTCATCAAATTTAAGTCCCCCCCCTTTTTTATAAAATTAAAACTAAAAAATAGATATCATTAATAATAAATAATTTATCTAAAATTAGCATCTACCTAAAAAATGTACCACATCCCTAACTTTAATGCTTTTTTGTCGACCTGATGACGCTGCTGGACTACGTCTCCAATGGTTCTTAACCCTGTCCGCTCCCTTATCTTTTGGAGCCAGGACATCTGCTTTCTTCCTATTCCACGCTTGTCCTCTATTTTTCCTTCCACAATAAGTTGTAGTATTTTGGGCTTCTCAGCGTGTGTTCAAGAGACTACTTTTTTTCTCTTCAAATTGACCAAGATTTTTCTGTCCTTGTCCATTCTTCTCACGATATCCTCATTCGTTACTCTGTGAGTTCACGGTGCCTTCAATATTCTACGGCATGTCCACATTTCGAATACTTTCAACTTCCTCATGAATTACGATTTTAGTGTCATTGTTTTCGGTCAGTAATATAAAACGTACAACACGTAACACCTAGTACAGCGCATTCGTAATCTAAGGCTGATATCTCTTCTGGTATCATTTTAAATTTGAAGAAATGATTGCGAACAACTTTGATTTTCCATCCGATTTCCTTATGTAACCAATTTGTTGTTTGTATCATGTTACTCCTTTCATAGTCACACCATCTATAACTATTTGGGCATCTATATGAGACACCTTCTGACCACAATAAATTTGGTTTTGCTGCTATTTATTCCATAATCCTTGCTGACGGCACTCAATTGGTCAACCATTTGCTGCATGTTTTCTGATATTATCAGATATCAAGACAGTGTCATCCC
>JAHKBH010000613.1:0-12000 GCA_019049505.1 Pachyrhynchus sulphureomaculatus
TCTACCAAGGAAAACTGAGCTAGTGTTTCTTTAATTTCTTTAGTTCTTTTAAAATCATTAGTCACTCAATTCATTATCAGAAATTAAAGCGGGGCTGCAAGAAAATTGTGCTCAAGCTTGGGGTGTCCAATATTCAAACGGTACAAAATGACGCAGTGTACGTGGGGCGCAATTAAACACCTTTTCATAAGTTACAAAATGACACCACAACGTGCGGGCAAGTTCCAATGTTACAAAATTGCGCTCAAGCGTGGGACAAACAACTTCTCACAGGGTACAAAAAAAGATGCCTCAAACTGAGGACAGTTCACACCTTACAAAATTACGCCCAAGCTTGGGGCAACATTATTTCACACGATACAAAATAGCGCTGTCAACGCGGGGCTTTTGGAATTTTATTTTTTAAAAAAGGGTTCAGTGTACTAGCTTTCGAACAAAATAAAAGCTCTAACTTTGCAGATATTTTTATTTCATAATACTTATTAAACGAAACTACACTATAGCAGTAAGACAAAAGCAGGAAATTTGTGGAATTTTTTTTATTTCAATTTATCTGATATAGATATTTGAATTTTGTTGTTGACTCTAAGATAAGCGATTCCTACTTTTTTTTAAAAGCTAGCTTTATAATTCAGATTAGCAGATGTGCTGGTCGACTTTAATTTTTTTTACACTGTTTATTTTGCGGATAGCCGAGGAAAAAACGGTACTTTTTTTTCACCTATATTTTGCATGAATATTAAAAATACTTTGCTGATAGATGAAACGGTATTTGGAGATTTTTTTGTTGAAAATTCTTAAGATATCTTAGTAAAAGAATTTTAATACAAGGCGATACTTAGAAATTTTTTTTGAAATTGTCGAAGATTTTTTAAATGTTTGATAAAGAAGTTTACATATTTTAAGTGCCTTCACGTATTTTTTATTTTGAAACTAGGAGAAATATTTTTATGATTTTTTTAAACAATTCTTTTAAATTGTATTCATTTATCATGGAAGCTTTAAATTTTAAAGTCAATCACTTACTGGAAAATGAATTCGACTATGAACTGAAAATCCGTCGTACTTTCTCAGAACGTCCGGTCGCGGATAAAAGAAAGATTCTAACTAGGATCTTAAGTAAAGAAATATTCCAATAGATCAGGTAGGAATAAAAAGTTTCTGATTTTTTTAAGTCTAATAAAAATTCTCCTCAAGTTAAAACTCCTGCTTCTCCAAATGGTCACATGTCTCCTTTATTCGTGCATAAATATTTAGATAATGGACCGCATATAAAGATATATCTATTAGGTGCCCATTTTTCGGCTTTACTTGACTCTGGTGGTTTTAGGTCAGAATGGTATAAGAATTTTAAGTCGTTTAAGTATAAAAATATGCCACGTCAAAAATAGAAGTGTTACCACTGCAGATGGCAGCCGTCTAAAAGTTTTAGGTACGGTTGAGTTGCCGCTAGTCTGCAATGGTCATTGTTGAGTAATTTCTGCTCTAGTAGTACCTTCTCTATCACATACTTTGGTTTTAGGATGTGATTTTGCACAAAAATTCGGAATTTTTGTAAATTTTAAAGATAATTCGTGGTATCCACAGTCCCTAGAAGTCAACTCTCAAACAAGTTTTAGAGATTGTTATTCAGAAAGTTCTTTAGAAAACCTTTTCTCGCGTCTATGTACCCTAGATGATCTCTCGCGGACGGAACGCTTGAAGGCAGAAAAAGTAATAAGCTCTTTCAAAGAAATAAGTAGTAAAGATAGGTTAGGCCGAACGAATAAAATCACCATGTCTATAGATACGGCTGATGCCAGTCCTGTAAAGACAAGGCCCTTCGCCATGTCTCCTTATATGTCAAAAGTATTAAATAAAGAGTTAGACGAAATGTTGAAACTCGGAGTGACATCGTCTAAGCTATGACGGAAGAAAGCTCAACGAGGTCAGCAAATTTGATAACTATCCATTACCGAACATCGACAGAATTTCGTAAGGAGTTAGACGAAATGTTGAAACTCGGAGTAATATCGTCTATGCTTTGACGGTAGAAAACTCAACGAGGTCAGCAAATTTGATAACTATCCATTACCGAGCATCGACAGAATTTTGACATCACTCAGGAATGCTAAGTATGTATCTTCGATAGACCTTAGAAAGGCTTTCTGGCAAATTCCTTTGGACAAATCCTCTAAGGAAAAGACCGCTTTTGCAGTAGTAGGCCGAGGTCTATTTCAGTTCGTCACTATGCCGTTTGGTCTAAAGAACGCTGCTCAAACTCAGCAACGTTTAGTGGACGCTATATTTGGTCCGAAATATGAGCCACATATTTTTACCTATCTCGATGATATTTTAGTAACATCGGAAGACTTCGAATCGCATATACGCTTACTTAAAGAAGTAAAAAATAAATTGAAAGAGGCCGGACTGACGATAAATTTGAGCAAATGTGATTTTTTCAAAACTTCTCTAAAGTTTTTAGGCTATATTGTAGGCTCAAATTCCTTGCGTACCGATCCGGATAAAGTAGCAAGCATGGTTAACTATGCGAGACCTACTAATACTACGGAAGTTAAGCGCTTCGTAGGAATGTGTTCATGGTACAGACGTTTTATCGAGAATTTTTCTACCTTGTTGTCGCCTATTAATGATCTTTTGAAAGGACGAAAAAAAAGGACAATCGATAGATTGGACAAAGGCAGCCGAAGAATCTTTTATAAAGATTAAAGAGCTATTGGTTTCAGCTCCCATTTTATCCCAACCAGATTTTTCCCAACAGTTTTATATTTCTAGTGATGCTTCTAATACCGGTTTAGGGGCGTCCTAACACAGAAAATCAATGGTGAGGAAAGAGTGATAGCGTATGCCAGTAGAACTTTGTCAAAGGCTGAACGTAACTATTCGGTTGTTGAAAAAGAATGTTTAGCCGTACTCTTTAACATCGAAAAGTTTCGACCTTACATCGAAGGTGTTCCTTTCACGGTCATAACAGATCATTATAGTTTATTGTGGCTTAATTCTATTAAAAACCCTAGTGGCAAACTAGCGCGTTGGGCGATTAGGCTGAGACAACACACATTTACTTTAATTCATAGAAAAGGAGTCCACAATGTTATTCCTGACGCTTTGTCAAGAATCCCAGATCATATAGCGGACGAAAACAGTCTTAATGCACGGTTTGGAGTAAGAATTGATACAGTTGATGTAGATCGCATTGATCCATGGTACGACAATTTACGGCAGCAAATTAAAGAATTTCCTGAAAATTTTCCGCAGTGGAAAGTGGAAAATGATTTCGTGTACAAGTTTATCCCAAACCAGTTGCCTTTAAAAGTTAATGTACCCGAGTGAAAATATAGTTCCTAAACCACAGAGAGAGGAAATTAGACATGTGTCACACTCCTCCTACTTCTGGTCATTTTGGTTTTTTATAAAACTCTTCACAGGGTTCAGGAACAGTATTATTGGCCAAAAATGCGTTTTGACATCGTTAAAGTTTGTGAGGACTTGTGAAGTATGTGGAGCGCAGAAATCTCCAAATGCACTACCTATGGGACTGATGGGAAAAAGAGAAAACGGTTAATTACCCTTTTCAAGTCATAGCAGCGGATCTAGTAGGCCCATTTCCCACGTTCAAAAAAGGGAAATAAATGGACTTCTCGTAATTTCTTGCTGGTTTACAAAGTATACCATGCTATTTCCTTTGAAAAGCTCTAAAGCTGAACTTTTAGAGAAATTTTGGAAAATAATGTTTTTCTAATCCACGGTGTTTTCCATCGCTTTAATATGCGATAACGGTACTCAGTTTACCTCTAAGAGTTTTAAGAGCTTAAGTGAAACTTATGGTTTTAACATCCGTTTTAATCCCGTGTGTCTACACCGTTGATTCAAGACACGAAGTAAAGGAATTTCAAGGGATTCAAACACGAACCGTCTTTCTTAGTTTACGGCAGACATATACCTCTATCCGGATCATATTATAAAAACTTAGATTTGGATGTCAATGTTGACAGCGAAATAATTCCGGGTAACAGGGGTGCGTACGCCGAAAATTTGAAGGGTTTAAAAGACATTTTCACCGACGTGCGTAGTAGGATACATAAGGCTTATGAACGGAACAATAAGTCTTACAATCTTAGGAAAAGGGATTTTGCCTTTAATATAGGTGATCACGTTTGGCGAAAAAATAAAATTCTTTCCAGTGCAGCAGATAAATTCACATCTAAGTTGGTACCTAAGTATGTGCATTGCGTGATTAGAGAAAAGATTTCAGATTTAGTTTATGGTTTAGTTAATTTAGATGGGACTAAAATAGGACGATGGCATATTAAAGACTTAAAACCATTCAACGGACCTAACCCTAGTGAAAGTTTGTCAGAAGAAGAATAATTTATATTTACATTATCTTAATTGCTTTACTTTACCTTTTTTTGATGTTGCTCTGTAGAGGTGACGACCTCGTTTTTTTTGACTGTTATAAAAGTTGAGCAGAGTATAGCTTACTTTTATTTTTTTGCTAAGGTTTTGGGTATTGGCCATATCCCAAACTTAGGTTGATTGTGGGTGATGTTTAGCATCGACTCAGCTGTTGCGAGCTTGCGAAAGAGTCACACTCAGGATATATCATAAGACTGGTATGTCGGTGGTCGCGGGATTTGATTTGCTTATGACCCCAAATAATATCCAGTTCTTGACACTTGGAAGCGAAATTTTGATTAGAGGCAATCCAAGGTGATCTTGAGTTAGGACAAGCGCAAGATGTAGCTCGCGTAGTGTGATGTAGAGTCAAAATTTTTAAAGAGCAATTTCAAAGTTTGTTACCCGAGTGGGTGTATTTTTATTACCTTAATGGTATATTTTGGGTGCAATTAGAGAGTAAATTGATTTTGGTTTATCCAGTAAGTCTAAGACTTGGATTATTTTGATTTAGATCTTCTTCTGAATTGACAAACTGAGGGTATTTTCTATTTTTTTTCAGGCCGTTTAAACGTTACCTTTGAGTCACTAACTTTTTTAAAATTTTTTTTGCATAGACTCATAGGCGTCTGTTGAGTTTTTTCGGTTTACTATCAGATTGATAGGAAATTGAAGTCTGCAGGAGAACTAAAGGCTGATCATTTACAGGGATGAGAGCAGAGTAAGACAGTCGTTTCACAAAGAAATGATCAAAATCTGATACCGAGATGAGAACCTTGTCAAGAGAGGCTAAGCGCAGTGAAGGAAGATTCCTAACCGAATTTTTAGATTTCCAAGAGGTAATCTAGAAGTTTGGGCTGACAGAAAACGGTTATGCCTGATACCTGTAGCAGTTTCTTCTAGAGGCTATTGTCTAGGGAGACGATTAACACCATGATCGAATATTTTAGCTGTCAACGATGTTTTCTTCTTGTTTCTGATTAAGCTGGAAAAGCTCTTGTCGTCTTCAAAAGTTTTGTTGCGTTGCCACCAAAAAAATTGAGAAATTTTTGCTTCATGTAACTTTTTAAGCTCATTTTCGTTTTTTAAAATTTCCGTTAGAAGCTTGGTTAAGTCAACCTTGTAAACCTTTTAGGTTGTATCCCATGAGTTATTTGTTTTTACAGGCTGTGATGCACCGGGTGCTAACAGATGCCGTTACGACGTTTGGCAGGGAGTTAGCCTTCCTGAGGAACAGACTGATTGGAAGGGTAGTCTATGGGGGGCCACGTTTAACCTTTGGGACCTTTAGGGTTTTGTTACCCAATGGTTATTTCTATTTGAACCAAAGGAGAGCCTAGCTACTGTAGTCGACCTCAGCTCCAATTAGCCTATTAGTGGTGACAGGCTGTTGGCAGTAGTGTGTTTCGGAACACCCTATTGATTAAATTTTTTTTTTGACTTATGGTGGTGTGGTAGACACCGTTTCAGTTTAGTGGATGCTATAATCTACTCCCTTTTGTTGGTGGACACCAAGGTCACCATTTCCGTATTTTATTGTCTCCACCTTTCAGTATATCGTGGTGAGGTGTTTGTCTCCTGTTATGTGGGATGGATTAAAAGTTTTTCGTTGTTGTTCTAGGGCGAGACCAGTACACGAGGGTTCTTCATGCAACTTGAGGAAGCGCAATGCTGGTTAAGTTTTATATCTCTGTGTAGCCACCCTGAAGAATGACGGAGGGCGTTTTTTCTGGCTCATGTTTCTAGGCAGATTTGTCACTTTGGTGCGATGTGCCGAAGATTTGATTAGCTTTTGCTAAGAGCTTTCACCAAGCTCAGTACGGAGTTATCATAACCAAGAGTTTGGGATTTGAACTCCTGTATGTATTTCTGTATATATTTCTGTACATATTTCTGTATATATTTCGGTGTATGTTGGTTGCCTGAGGGCATGTGCTCAAAATGCGAGATTTTGAGTCGTTTTGTTTATGGACTCCCATATATAGGATTATGACTTTAGGGAGGTCCTATTTCGAGACTTGCTGTCTCACATAGTTGTGCTGGGAATGTTTCCTTGAATGTTAGTTGCGCGCGGACTAATCATTCTGTTCTTAGTGAACATTGCTTTTTGAAGCGGGATCATTCAGTTTGGTGAATTTTAGCTTTTATGGCTATTCACTGTGTTTAGGGTGAATTTTAGCTTTTGTAGCTATTCACTGTGCTATAGTGATTTGTTAGCTTTTATAGCTGCTCACTATGTTAATGGCGAGATTGTTCTTTTAGAACGCAGACTTTGTGTAGTCGAGGACTATTTACAGAGTGTTTTCTTGGCGAGGAGCCGAGGTTTTTTCTGGCGATATACCAGAATGTTTTAGTTGGCGATAGCCGAGGTTTTTTCTGGCGATATACCAGATTTGTTGGCATGTCTGGAAGCTCAGGACGTGTTTTCATTGGCGATCAACCAGAGCGTTTTTCCCTAGCGATTTTAGCATGTCTAGATGTCTTAGGACGTCGACATTGCGCGATAGAGTGCGATTATTTTCCGAGTGCGACTAGTAGTGATACTAGACTTAGAATGTTTTCTTAGCGATGAGCTAGAGCATTGATGGCGATTTTTCCCGAGCGTTTGTCTGGATATTTATCCAGATATTTTTTTTTTCTTAGCCTTGTGCTAAATGGTCTGACAAGACTTTTTCTTTTTAGTGTAAGTGTTTGCACTAGAATCATTTTTTTTATTTTTCTTTATTTAAGAATTTTTATAAATTTCTTTTGCTGAAATAGAAAATTTTCAGACAATCCTTAAAAGATTTTAAGGGGGGTGTTCATATTTTATTTCAGTTCACTTTTTTGATTTAGACAAGAGTCTAGACAAAGTTATTTTTTTTGTTTTGGTAACAATAACAGAGCTGATTCTTTTATATAAGAAGACCGCGATTGTTATTTTTTGAAAGGTATTTCCTATGTTCATGCAAGAATTTTTATTTGCTTTTTGATGTACTTAACCTTAGTGTTTAATTAAGTTAAGTCTA
Source organism: Pachyrhynchus sulphureomaculatus (assembly GCA_019049505.1). Lineage (NCBI taxonomy): Eukaryota > Metazoa > Arthropoda > Insecta > Coleoptera > Curculionidae > Pachyrhynchus > Pachyrhynchus sulphureomaculatus. The sequence continues at coordinate 7,407 of JAHKBH010000613.1, forward strand.
GTTATAAGATTCTTGTGATCATGCAAAGATTTTCATTTGGTTTTCATTGTACTTAATATTAGTGCTTAATTGAATTAAGTCTAGTAGTAAGGTCCGAAGTTTGTAATTTTGTTTTAAGTTCTGACCTTAGTATTAAGTGATAGTGTACCACTTTGTACCTTTTCATAAGTAGCCTAAGTTTAATAGACTAGTGTAGTCTATTTCTTTTTGGAAGGGGGTAAATGTAACATTCATTTTTTCCTAGATTTTAAGACCATGTAATGTTACTGATTTTTCCATTTCAAATTGTACTTATTTTCATTTTTGTTCCGAACGGTATATTAAACAGGGATTCCCAGACGTTCGGTATATACGGCGTTGTGCGGGTTCCTGACCGAACCTCTCGCTACGCCGCGATTGGTGGAATGTTTGATCGGCAGTTTTGATTGGAGCGTCGTGATAGTACTGGCAAAAGTCGCACGATTATTTAAGGCTCCGCAGACCGTAAATCGAGGTTGTTTTCCATCTAGCCGCAACCAGGCAGTACCATCAAGCCGCTGCCGGGCTGTTTTCCATCTAGCCGCAGCCAGGCAGTACCGTCTAGCCGAGAGGCTATTTTCCATCTAGCCGAAGTAGGCTAATTTTCATCAGAGCCGCTAAGTAAAAGCAGCAGTGTCTTAAATAAAAGCCGTAGTGAGCTTTCTAAGTGTTTGTTAAGAAAAAGTGTGAAATCGGGCGTAGTCGATCACAGCAGGAATAAAAAACAGTAAGTCAACAAAACTCCCTTCAATAGACTTATTCGAGAGTAGCGCCTTAACTGCAATGTAAACAGACTAAAAAGTGAAGTGTAAAGCACGATTTCTCGTCTTCGGGGGTTATAATAGTCTAAAATTTTAATGTAACAACTACTAGTTAGGCTAGAATTTGTTAGGTAAAACTGTAAAGGTTAGAACTTTTCATTTTAAAAAAAACAAGAATAAATTTTCTTTTTGTTGATTAAAGCTAGTGTCTCACTGAATATTTATTTTTCTTTTCAGGATAAGTTGTACTAGACTAATTCTTTTTAGTAATACCCATAAAACCCTTCAGCATTTTTCCATTTTTTTAGCTGAAGTTAGATCCTTTCTATTTTAAAATGGATGGTGCCCAAAATTTCGTACAGCTAAAGCCTTTTAAAAAAAAATAGAAATTAGTTCCAAAAAGACGTAAGACAATTATCTCTTACCCATATCTCTCTACCAAGGAAAACTGAGCTAGTGTGTGTTTAATTTCTTTAGTTCTTTTAAAATCAGGGTTCACTCAATTCAGTATCAGAAATTAAAGCGGGGCTGCAAGAAAATTGTGCTCAAGCTTGGGGTGTCCAATATTCATACGGTACAAAATGACGCAGTGTACGTGGGCGCAATTAAACACCTTTTCATAAGTTACAAAATGACACCACAAACGTGCGGGCAAGCTCCAATGTTACAAAATTGCGCTCAAGCGTGGGACAAACAACTTCTCACAGGGTACAAAAAAAGATGCCTCAAACAGAGGACAGTTCACAGGTTACAAAATTACGCCCAAGCTTGGGGCAACACCTTTTCACACGTTACAAACTTAACTTGATTAAACCACACTAGAGTTACAAAAGTTCCATAACTTTCTTTATACATGTGGTAATTTAAACACAGGCAGCTGACTTATTTAGTAGAATTCAGTTTACAAATATTATATATTAATAATCAATATAAAATAAAAAAAAAAAATTCGAAATACCTGTACATCAAACTCAAAGGTATAAATTTTTACCTAAAGGCATTTGTTCACTAATTTATAAGAATAAACAATATTATCTAAAAAAAATTTAAGAAATATTACTTCTAAAAATAACTAAAAAGTATCTACGCTGGATTAAATTGGAATAATGATTTATTATTAATCAAAACTCCACCCATTTGTGCTGATTAGTAGTAAGTTTTAGCTCATTTCTATATTCTGATAAATATTTTATTTTTGTTCTTCTTTCTCACATTTGGTCAATGCGGCTCCATGTTTGGCTGACGAGCCCAAGCCAAGTCAGCACAAACACTATTACCATTGTGTATTAAGGAATGACCTGACAATGTTACATGTTTTCAAAATCACTGACTTCTGAATGTTTCTGTTGAGTCCTAATTTTACTAAGTGTGGTGTGAATGTTGATGGTGTAAAGCCTGTAGCTGATATGACGAGGGGGACAATGATGACTTTTTCTTGTTGTGTTGTTCATTAACACTGTGTAGCAAGGAATGACCTGACAATGTTACATGTTTTTGTGTATGTTTTGTGTTGGGTCCTAATTGTACTAAGTGTGGTGTGAATGTTGTTTGATGTAAGGCCTGTGGCTGATATGACGAGGGGAACAATTGGTGGCGGTGTAATATCAGGGCATCACTGTTCTGTTCATTTCATCTGTCCATTTTAACCGCTGTCTTGGTTTGCCAGCCTTGGTAGTTGAATGTTGTCCTTGCAAAACATATGTAGCTTGGTTTGGCTTTGGTGGTTGTGTTTGTCCCGCATCTGTGTCGGTTGGGTTTGGGATTGATTTCGGTAGGTCCACGTAGCGAGTAATTTTTCTTAGTGATTTCTTTGTCAGGTTTTGTGATTTTATTATAGCAACACATGACGTGTTTGTTGATTTCTGTGGTGCAACTCATGCGTTGCTTTGATTTTCCCGCCTTGGTAGGTGTCAGCTTCCTCGCCGGCACAATACTTTTGGCATGTCCATTTTCTTTTGCCCGGTCTTCATAGTTCTGAGCAAGCTGACATTTTCCGCGACGTCCTCGACCATTACATCGCTCGCTCGATGCTTCTTTTATTGGTTTACTGTTGTTTAAGGTGTTTTCAGTGTTCTGTGGTATCAGAAACTCAAAGTGTCTCGACATTGGATTGCCTGTTAGTAGAAAGTAAATAGTTGGTGTGTTTTTTGTGCTTATTATTGTTGGTCTATCTTTATAAGGTTTTATTGTTCTTTTCTTGTTTTGAGAAGATATCAGCACACACAGCACAACATGGCTCAGGTAGCTCGGAATTGTATTAGGAGAACCTTGGCCCCGAGGAATTAATTATTAATTTGGTTCTTCTTTCCCACATTTGGTCAATGTGGTTTCATGTTTGGCTGACGGGCCCAAGCCAAGTAAGCACAAACGCTATTAACCATTGTGTATTAAGGAATGACCTGACAATGTTACATGTTTTCAAAATCACTGACTTCTGAATGTTTCTGTGTATGTTTGTGTTGAGTCCTAATTGTACTGAGTGTGGTGTGAATGTTGGTGGTGTAAAGCCTGTGGCTGATATGACGAGGAGGACAATGATGACTTTTTCTTGTTTCCATAGCCTTTTTATTTCTGTTGCAAAGTCTATGTATTTGGAGATTTTTTCTGTGTATTTCGTTTGGATGTTTGTGTCGCTGGGGACAGCTATGCTAATTGGATAGGTGACTTTTCCTTTTTTGTATTGAAAAGTAATATCAGGTCTACTGGCGGGGAGGATTTTATCTGTATGAATACTGATGTCCCAGTAGAGTTCGTAATCTTTATGTTCAAGTATGGATGTTGGTGTGTATTTGTAGTGGGGATCTGTTTTTTTTATCCTCCTTATCCTATCCCTTCTATTTAACCGGCATTGGCCCGCTTGGTAGAAAATTGCTCCCCCTTATGACTACGACTTTAGAGAAAGGGTCCTCAGTCTCCGGCAGTCCGAAAACCCCCAGCTACGGCAGCAGTTGGACAAGGCGACGGACAGATAGTGCTAAGAATCCTGGGACTGGATCAGGCTACCAACGTCAACGACCGCTTTACATTTGTATCTATAATAATCCAATACTATGATCCCACGAAAAACTAGAGAAATTGGAGGAGGAGCTTAAAATATATCAAATGGGCCATAGTCCGAATTAGCGAAGTTCGGCGAAAAGGTGAAGACCAAATAAAATTAAAATCGGGAAATGTACTATACTTCAGAGGAGGTGAAACAAATTTTCTAGGAAGTGTTGGCTTCCTAATAAACAGGAAATACGCGATGAAGATTACAGACGTCACAAACATAAGTTCTAGGACGACGAAGCTGAAAGGTGTATCGGAAGTCATGGCTTTGGGGAAAGAAATCCTCGAGCAGAAAAATTAGTAAACTTTTCACTCCAAAGTAGCCTATTCATCATGAACACGTTTTCAAGAAACACCCAAATCAAAAGTGTACGTGGATAAGCCCAGAATGGAACCATGAGAAATATGACTGATTTCATATTAACAGATAAGAAAAGGATAATTTAGGATGTGGAGGTTTTGAACAAGTTTTCAACTGGAAGCGAGCATCGATTGGTAAGGTCCAAGATAAAACTGAACATAAAACAAGAAAGAGAAAAACTTACAAGAAAGAATATCAAAAACAGCAAGTGGAAGCAGATTGAAAATCCAGCAGAATTCTCAAAGACAGTAGAACAAAATCTGCCGCAGCTGGACATAAATTCTGTAGAACACCTGAATAATATTCTTGTTAAAGCAATAAAGAATGCAATAGATAACCATTATCCAAAACAACTCAAAAAATTGGAAAAAAAACTAAGTGGACCGACAAAGAAATTTTTAAAGAA
>JAHKBH010000615.1:0-20000 GCA_019049505.1 Pachyrhynchus sulphureomaculatus
CCAAGGCGACTTTATCAGCGAACAAAGTCATGATCACACTCTTGTGGGATGCACGCGGCATAATCCATGTCGATTACCTTAAAAAGGGCAAAACGATTGATGGAGAATATTGTCAACTTATTGGGTCGTTTCAATCATGCAGTGAAAGGAAAGCATCCTCATTTGGCGAAGAAAAAAATGCACGCGTGCACACTTATGTTATCGACATGGCAACCATCATGTTCGCCAGATTTAGCCCCCAAGCGATTATTTGCAAATGTGAAAAAATGGCTCAGCGAAAAAAATTTGACTTAAGGATGAGGTGATTGCTGAAACAAACGCCTATTTTCGAGGGTTGGAGATATCGTATTTTTTAGATGGGACACATATATTATTTAGGCTAATTTTGTTTTATACCAGGCACGGACATTGACTAAGATGTTGGATCAACTGAGTAAAACGCAGTGAGCAATGGAACGCCATATGCTGAATATAAGATTACAAAACAGAATGTGAAACGAAAGTATATGACAGAAGACCAAAGTGATAGACGTAAGACATCAGGTAGCAGATTTGAAATAGAGATGGACAGGTCAACAGAAAATAAGCTGAAAGCTGGAATAAAAGACTACAAAAACGGAGTCCATGGTTGGGACAAAAATCCAGAGAAAGGCCCCAAACGAGATGGAAGGATGACCTGAAAAGATCAGCTGGCTTAGGATGGATCAGAAAGACGCAAAACCGAGAGGGATGGAGAAAGGAAGGGGAGGCCTATGTCCTACCCTGGATGGAAGAAGGCTTATTAGATAGATAGATAGATAGGTAACCAAGGAAGTTCCTTCACTAATTAATTGACATATGTAAATGCTCACTAGTAAGGAATCTTACTACTTTTACTCCTATAAGAAGTAATGGACGGCTTGTCATTTTGCGAATGGGAAATAGGTCCTCGGTCCCGATTTAGACTATTTTTATATTTTAAAACTTCATTACTTTCGTATTCATCTAATAATTTCCTCTCAGGCGCATTCTTTAATTACCTTAAATTAGCCATTATTACTGTATGATTAATTCAAGAGTATGTTCGACAAAATACTTGATTTTTATCTACCGTACATAAGTCATGATGTTAATATAGTTAACGAGACGCGCGTTGAGTGCAAAAATAAAATGTTTGGGGTAGAGGTGATAATTGTTCTGTAGAAGTCCATTTGTATTCACTTTTAAAGTAGAAGTGGAGGTAATTATTCATCATTATATCCTAAAATCGCAAAAATTATCAAGTATTATATTGTATAAATGCTTATTAAAAAGCAATTCTCGAAAATATTGCTACCAAAATGGAAACCGAGAAGATGGGTGTGGTTACAGAATTTCTGCATTCCAACTTTATATAAAATTCTCCGTATAAACTCTCTAGTTAAAAGTAATTAAGCTCATACCTGAGCCTGTACTAATACTGTACCCATAAAAGCTGTAAAAGAAGCTCAATTATTTATATATATATATATATATATATATATATATATATATATATATATATATATATATATATATATATATATACATATATATATATATATATATATATATATATATATATATATATATATATATATATATATATATATTTGGGTTTAACTGTACATATACACTAGTAATATATAAACAATTATACAATTAAGTGTTGTATTCCCATTCGCCTTCTCCAAACCTCTCTATCGTCCGCCATCTCTTCATCCATTCCTCGTGACCTCATGGCTTGTCTCATATCTTCATTCCAATATCTACATGGTCGTCCTTTTTTATTTCTTCCCGGTGGTTTCCATGTCAAGAGTCTTTTGGGCCATCTTGTATCGTTCATTCTGAGTAGGTGTCCAAACGATTTTTTTAATCCTCTATTTTCTGTTCTTTGTATAATTGTTTCTGTTGCTGCTGTTCTGTTGCGTATTTCTTGGTTTGTTATGTGTTGGAATTTGGACACTCCGGCGCTTCTTCTCAGGTAATCCATTTCTATCGTCGTTATTTTTCTTTTATCCTCTTCTTTTTCATTACCCATAACTTAAAACCGATTCTACCATTGTTCTTCCAATTCTCTTTTTGTTTTGTGTAGTTATGTTTTGATCCCACCATATTGAGTTAAGAGCTCCTATGATCCCCCTTTCTTTTTGTATTTTATTCTGTATTTCCTTTTTACCTATACCATTTTTGTGGTCAATCGGTACTCCTAGATATTTAAATTCCTTGACTTGTTTGACATGTGTATCGTTGTTAATTAAGACATCAAATTCTATTTCCGAGTTCATAACCATATACTCCGTCTTTTTAAGGTTCACCTCTAGTCCCCATTCCTTGTAGTCTGTGTATAATATCTTGAATACATATTCCATATCGAATGCATCTTGTGTTATTATTATTTGGTCGTCTGCAAAGTTTAACGATAATAGGTGTTTATCACTAATAGGGATGCCCATGCTTTGGCAAGTGCGGTTCCATTTCTTTAGAGCGTTTTCTACAAATATATTAAATAACATTGGTGAAAGGCAACACCCTTGTCTTAGACCTTTTGTAATGTGGATAGCTGCCAAGGGATAGCGTCCTTGTTTCACATATCCTATATTTTCATTATATAACTCTTTTATTGTTGTTATCATCCCTTCTTTTATCCCTACTGTTCTCAAGACATGCCAAAGTTTATTTCTCGGTACACTATCGTATGCCTTCTTAGGATCTATAAAGAACATATGTATTTCGTCATCTTTTTGGATCTTCTTTTCTATCAATTGTTGTAAACTAAGTTGGGAATGTGGAATCTTTGGCACAATGTTACTACTCAGTATATATCACCACTACACCAAACACTTTATTTTTGCACTCGACGCGCGTTTCGCTAACAATGTTAGCTTCATCAGGAGCGATGATGACAGTCAATCATCGCTCCTGATGAAGCTAACATGGTTAGCGAAACGCGCGTCGAGTGAAAAAAATAAAGTGTTTGGTCTAGTAGTGATATATACTGAGTAGTATAATTGTTGTAAAGTAAACAAGTTGTCTATACACGACCGGCCCGGAGTAAATCCGCTTTGGCTTTCGGATCTCTTTCCTTTAAAAAGCTCAATTAATTTTTACAAAATCTCCGTAGATGACAATTTTCGATTTAAAAATGTCACATTCACCTTCGGCCTTTACTAAAAATACATAGACACCGTTAACAAGAGAAAGGTGATCATTTTTTAAGACATATTTAAGAGGTCATAAAGTTGGCGCAAACTCGCAACTAGCAGAGGTTTTCAGGTCGATGGAAACCCCTGAATCGAAGGCATTTCTGACTTGATGGTCGTTCTGACTTGATGGTCGCAATACTGCTCACTGGAAGTGATGCCTAAGTCTAGGATGACTATCTACCTTTTATTAGTGGTCATTATCTTTATATCCATTAACTAAAGAATTAGGTTATTATTTTCTATAAGACCATGTTGAGTCAATGTAAATTTTAGACAACTGAATAATGGGCGGCTGGGGGCACCGGAATAATCGATGGGTAAAAAGCAAAAACAGAGGTGGCGGGCAAACGGTATAACATATAATATACAGAACTTCGCAGATGTACTAATAAAATAGGTGCCTCTGCAAGTTCTTACGCCTTCTAGAGAGTGAATAGTTCCTATAACACAATTCTTAAGTTTAGACTCTAAAGCGCACACAGCTTATCAATTTTGTCACGGCAGTACTGCCCCTCTGAATAAATCTCCCAGTCCAAAGAACCGAGCACGATTCTACTGCTGTTTTATAATGGTTTAAGATTTTGTTGTCTCGTTTCATTACGAAATTACCTATTATCTCACAATGATAGAGCTATTGGGTAACTATAAAGGTACATATAGTGACGCCACTGTTTTGACGCTTGTGTATTAAAATGGAATTGATCAAATCCATTTTAGTATATATTTAAATAAATACATTCGGAAAACATTTCCAACGATTTTTACTTAAAACGAGAAAATGACTAGCCATTTACTGTGGCTTTTCCGCAGCTGCATAAACACATTTTGATCCGCCAATCAATAATTTCCAAATGTGTTAAATCGGTCTGCATTAGTCCAATGAATATGCAGTTTTGTTGTCGCTAACTTCCGACCATTTTGCTGTAAAACAGATTAGGCTTAGAGGGGATTAAATAAAGTGTATCGCAAGCAAAATATTTAAGAATAACGTGCAGGTTTAATGGATTGGAAAACAGACGGGTAGGTTTATTCTAAATATTTTCTCTAAAGTTCAGAGCACATATTGAACAAAAACTTTTTAAACGAGAGAAAACTCGGCTGGCGTTCTTTCGTACTTAAAAATATAGGGTTCTCGAAAAAGTTTGCATCATATGAGAAAGTTTCTCTTTGCGAATTTTAATTGAAATTCAACAAATAGATATAAGGGAATGACATAGTGGAAGATGACTTCCATCACTTGTCAAAATTATTATTAAAAAAAATCTCAGAATATGAGCTGTCTACTATATATATATATATATATATATATATATATATATATATATATATATATATATATATATATATATATATATATATATATTATATATATATATATATATATATATATATATATATATATATATATATATATATATATATATATATATATATATATATATATATATATATATATATACACATATATACATATATATTAGCCGTGTCCGCGGCTCCGCTCGCGTGTACTTGATTTTCTATTATCGTCACTGCTTATCCTTTATGTTACCTAACGCAATAAAATATATCCTATAACCTGACCAGAGAACAAAAAAGGCAAAAAGACCTTGCCAAATAACTACCGACCAGTCGCACTGCATTCAATAATATCGAAAGTCATGGAAAAGGTTATCAATCAGCATGTTCTAAAATATCTTGAAGGATTCAACATTATTAGCGACCACCAATATGGCTTTCGTAAACATAGATCAACAAGACATCTCCTGACTTATGTAACACATGTTTGGAATATCGCAATGGAACACTTTGGAGAATCTCGAGCGGTTGCTCTTGACATATCCAAGGCATTCGACCGTGTTTGGCACGATGGACTGTTGGCTAAGCTACGCTCTTATGGTATGTCTGAAAAGTTCTGTTTGTGGCTCTCATGTTTCCTCAGAGAGCGTTCTTTACGAGTGGAGGTCTACGGATTCTTTCTATCAACGCCGGTGTGCCCCAAGACTCCATACTGTCTCCTACTGTCTTTCTCATTTACATTAAACGATCTGCTGGAAAAGACCGGAATTCAATCTACAGCTTTGGAGATGACAGTACGCTTATCTCTTCATTCACTTTGAAGGCTCGGACATCGACTCAGGCGAATATCCGCAGACAGCAGGAGGTCCTTCAACTTAACAAAGACTTGGAAGAAATTCTATCTTGGGGTGACAGTATCCAAGTCGAATTTAACGCTACAAACACCCAGGCGGCAGTTTTTTTCTAAAAATTTAACGTTGCTGAACCCGACATAGTTATGTCGGGGTACTCCATTCCCCTAGCATCGTCACTCAATTGGTTGGGCGTTAGTTTGGGAGCAAATAGGTCCTGGCATGACCATGTATTGCAGGCATGGCAAGGAGAGCTTCTCAAAAGTTGGGAATATTATTTCGAACCAGAAAGCTTTACACTCCACAACAACTGTCAATTCTTTACAAAGCTTAAATTCGACCAACTATGGAATACTGCTCCCATGTTTGGGGCTCCGCTCCTAAATACACACTGCATTTGTTGGATTCTGTTCAGAGAAGAGCTGTTTCGTCTGATTGGAGACCCTGAAATGACCGGCGGCCTTGATTCACTGGAACATCGAAAAACGGTTGGCGACTTGAGTCTGTTCTACAAGTATTTTCATGGAAAGTGTTCGAAGGATGTAGCCCGCTTAATTCCTTCCAGAGCGGTGCATGTTTGAAATACACGTCGCGCTAAGAATACTTCACATCCACATGAGGTTTCAGCTTGTTGCTCCTCGTACAACGCTTCTTTCAAGCAGTCTTTTATATGGAGAACATCATCCTTTTGGAATAATTTGCCCAGGGCTGTGTTTCCCACCGAATACGATTTACAGCGATTTCAAAAAAAAAACGTTAATCGCTATTTCCGCACACATGCAGCTCCTGGAGCCCTTTAGGGACTTCCCTGCCGCACGTGTGCAAGACCCATAAAAAAAATGTATAAATTAAAAAAAAAAACACGTAAATAGGATAAGTGGTTCTTGAGTGCTAAGCGCACTAACGGACAGACAGATAGACAGGCAAATAGACAGACAGAGAAATTTTGCGTTTTATATATATATTGTAGATTTTTTTTTGATAAATATTAAGTTAAGAATTAAAAAAAAAAAAACACGTAAATCGGATAAGTGGTTCTTGAGAGCTAAGCGCACTAACGATAGACAAACAAACAGAGAGCCGTTGCGTTTTATATATATGATAGATTTTTTTGATAAATATTAAGTTCTTAATGGGGAAATAAACAACTCGAATTTTACGTATTTATTTATTGAAAAATTAAATGGTAAAAATGTTTATTAGTATTTGTCTCTTATAGATAGATATATACTACCGCGGATTTTTTTTTCTACACAACTCTTGCTACATGATATTGTTCCATATTTAACGGTTTGGATTCTGGCGGCAAACTTTTCTCGAGTGATAAGGACACTAACGAACAGACAGACAGAGAGACCGTGCATTTTATATAAATTATATATATATATATATATATATATATATATATATATATATATATATGTATATATATATATATATATATATATATATATATATATATATATATATATACATATATGTATATATACACATATATATATATATATATATATATATATATATATATATATATATATATATATATATATATATATATATAATGTTTATATGTATATATAAAACTCAAATTTATATAGGTGTAGTTAAGTTTAGTGATTATTTCAAACTTCCAATTTTTAAAGTCCGATTAAGATTTACGAAATTTCTAAAAATTGAAATGTTATCTAACCTTAAAAAAGAATGTAAATGTTGCTTATCATGTACTTATTCAATAAACGCTTTAATACTGTTACATTTGATGCAAAGTTGGCATAAAGTAAAGAATTTGTGATATAAATGAGGTCAAATTCCCTTTACTGTCCTCATAACGGTAAGTTTTTATTTGTTAAAAAAAAATCGTCGTTTTGACATATTTGGATTTCATAGCCATTTAGATTCCAGAATCACTAGAAATAATTTTCAATTCTGGTTTGTCTATCTGTTGGCACCATAAGTTTCAAACGAAATAAAATTTTGATTTCAAATATAGTTCACATGCAATATTGGGAGCAGAAAAGCAATCTTTGGTTTCTGAACAATATTGCTAATGGGAAAGGAAGTTGATAAACTTTGTTCAGCTTCAGTAGTAATATGCTAATTTGTCCGGATTTTTAGTGGTTATAATGAACAAATTTTAATTATAATTGTGTATGGTCCTATATATCGCGGGTTAAATGGATTGAGAGGGTAGTAAGAAGTCGTTGCTTTAAACATTTTATAAGATTAGTCCTTTCCACGAGATCTTGGAATAGAAGGATCTAAAAATTATGTTACTTTTTCATTAATTCCAATTTCATTAGACGCCCCACCTCTATCGAGTTGCATTGCTTGAATTAAGTTATCTTTTAGTATGAAGACAGTCACGTTTAGTATTTATTGTTGAACTACGTGTTTGTGAGGGCAGAACAGATATTTAACAACACTTTGGTTTAGATAGATTTAGGTACCTAATGAGAATTAAAGAAAGCATTAACTCTATGTTTCAATTGTATTTTGTTTTAAAGAAGATATTAACACTACATATTTATTACGACTATGTAAGTATGCTGCTACTAACTTTTATGTTTTATTTTTTAAATGAGATATATATTTATTATAAATAATATTGATTGAAAATGTACGTATTTCCTTAAAGTCCAGCTTGCTTAATATGGTGAAAATGTTTTGAATTAACTACTTAAATTCTGTACAACTACGTATAGTTGTGTGTTATTTGAATCTTTCCTAAAAAAATGTTAATTTAAATAGGTAAGAGAAGTCACATGAGGACCATTGTGCAAGTCATTTTTAAGTGTTGTTGAAGAAATTTTTTATACGATCTTCTTAAAAGGCGTTGAATATCTAAAAATGTAGCTAATAGATTATCTAAGAGTTATTCTTATAATATCTAAGGTACTCCCTAGAATAAATCAAATATGACCTAAGTAAAAGTTTTAAAGCAACTACTTTTTAAAAAGAAACCTAACATACAGAAAACGTTTAACAGTTGTTTCAAATTCATATTTAAGGAAATATAACAACGCTGTCTACGTCTACTTGTTTAATTAAAGGTAAAAAATTAACATATTTTTAAATATTAGCTTAAAAATTATACTAAAAATGCTTTAAGTCATATATATACTTATTAAAAATACCTGCCATTCTTCCTGTAGCGAGGCGAGGTGTTTAGACATACATCTATGATGTAACCTAGTTTAAAACTCAAATTTTGGGTTGTGCAAATGATGCTCTTTTTATAAACTCCAGTTTTCAGTGTTTACTTCGACAAAACTTTTTTAAGAATGTTCTTCAATCTGTATTCAAGGGGATTTAAATCTGGCCTCTAAAAGACCAATGTTTAATAAATGATGTAATATTGGTTTTGTAGCCAGCGTTATGTTGCGTTAGCTTCTGTTATTTGCTTCAATATTTCTAATATTTCTGGTAATAAATTAGTTATTCTTTTTAGGTCTATACATTGTGGGTGCGCGATGCTCGTTTTGCGTGCCATCATTTCTTGTTTTTTTAGAAAATTTCTGCCGATATAGGAAAGCATAACTGTATTAACTTCTTTGTGTGCTGATCTATTAACAATATTCTGAGTTTTCTTGGTAATTTGCATCAGTAGGATACACGAAAAATTATTTTACCTGCAAATATCTCCTGCAAATTAAAATTTTACGCTAACACACAAAGCAAGAATACGGTTAGATTCCCAATTCTTAAATGGAAAATCTAATTGACTGGTGTCATCTAAATAGCATTGTCCCTCGTTATACATAACTTTTTCACAATTTGACCTCACATAAGTATAAAACTTTAGGTCAATTTATAAAACTGATAATCTACTTGCACTTACCCTACACTAATATTAATAAAAACTAATAAAGGCATTTAAAAAATATTCAGATATAAGTCTCAATAGGAAACAAGTTATCATATTTATAAATTTTGTACTACAGCTAAGTGGTTTTTAATTTTTACATTATTAAAATCTCCCTATTTATTCAGCTACACTAAATTTAATGATTCTCCGAGATAGTACAAGTAGTATAATGTAAAATGATTTTTAAAAATCTTGTAGCACTTACAAGCGATATAGAGAAAAAACACCGCTGTAAAATAGACTTATAATATCGGTGCATAGATAGAGTGTTTGAGATAAGGGCACATTGTGAATTTCGTTCCGAAAAATTAAGTTAATTCTTAGATACTTTGGAGCTGACATTTTTAACAACATGCAATAAATACGAATATCAGTTTTTACTATATTTTTATTCTTTATATTATTTTATGATAGTTTATACTAATGGCAGTATTACCATGTTGAAAGGATGGACGAAGAATGTATTCCCAAGTAAACTTTGAATTGGAAACCGGCACAAAGAAGAAAAAGGGAAGATCAAAATCAAAGTGGATAGGAGGAATACAGAGAGCACTGTCAGAACGGAATATACAACCGGGGGACTGGGAAACCGAAAAGACTGAAACTAGGAATAGGAAGTAGTGGAGTTTTCAGGTTAGACTAATGTATTAAAATTAAATTCTATACCTAGTTTTTAAGCTAAAAAGTTAAATTTTTAAATGCCTATAGGGCGGAAAACATTCAATTTGCATAGATTCTGTAGTAAGAGGCCGAGACTTAATTTGTATACATAATAACACGTGTTATTAGAAATTCGACATATTCTTTTCAATACATGATAAAGTAGCTAAAAAGACAACAAATTAATGTTATGTGTTATATCTAAAAGTATAAGATATATGTAGACGTAAACACTGAAATGTATATATGTATGTATGTGTGTGTATATATATATCTATATATATATAATATATATATATAATATATATAAATATATATATATATATATATATATACATATGCGCGCTATACAGAAAGCTTTCTGAGTAAAAAGGAAATATCAGTGAACAAAAATGGCTATTTATAAAACAATATATACGCCAATTATAACCTACGAGGCTAAGAATGGGATTCTGACGGATAAGTATGAAAGACGATTACAAGCCACAGAAATGAAGTATCTGAAGAAAGCGGTAGGGGTCAACAAGAATTGATAAAGAAGGAATGAAGATATTTAGGCAGCAACGTTAATGTAAAATCGCTAAAGGAAAAAATAGAGGACAAGAAGTTAAAAATAGACTGGACCACAGGTCAAAATGGTATGGAGGGCAAGAGTGACAGGAAAAAATAGAAGGGGGCGACCAAGGGAAACATGGAACAATAGTGTGAATAAAATACGATGAAAAGAGGAAAAAATCCTGGGCTGAGACGAAACCACTAGCACTAAATAGAGATGAGTGGCGTAAATTTGTGGAAAGAAAGTAGAGAATGATCCTCGACAACCTAACAGGGTAAAAGAGGTTTAGTTAAGGGTTTTTTCTGGAGTTTTTAACAGTACAGCAAAATCGTTTATATATTATTTTACGCCCACCGTGGAGCGTTACAATATATATATAAATATATATATATATATATATATATATATATATATATATATATATATATATATAAATACCATATACATATACACGTCAGAAAGTATTTGCCCACCTAAAAAATTTCAATGTAACTGCCAAAATATAATACCTAATTTAACCCTTTTATTATATTAGGTAAATTTTAATTGTTCTTAACAAGTGTTCATCATAAAATAGTTTAGATAATACTTTTTGGTGAAATCACAAATCACAAATTATAAAACCAATTAGAACAAATTTCCAAGATTTTGCACGTTAATCGTTTGAGAGAGGCGAGAATTCTAGTTGAAGTAAGAACTTATTTCAAGTTTTTCTAGGGATTTATGGAAATTCCTAGTGACATTTTATGATAAAAACTATGGCTATAAATAACCACTGCCCTTTTGGCAATTAACCATTCGCAAACAGTACTTTGTCATTTGATACTGGCTCAATTGTTTTGTGAAAATGCCAAAAACGAAAGAAGTTTCCCAGTTGAAAAATCGTCACTCGAGTCGATAAATCGCGAGTGATAAATGCGGATGCCAAGAGAACGGTGGACTCCATCGTAAAAAATTCTCTGCGGGACATGGAATTTGCAACCAAAAACGTTCAGGAAGGCCTCGAAAAACGAGTCCCCCGCTGAAGACAGATCTATAACAATGTCGAGCAGACGTAATCGCCGCCTAACCGCATTAGAAAATAACGTCTCAAGTAAACCTGGAGCTGCCAATCCCCATCAGCGTGACAACCGTGAAGAACAGTTAGCAGAAGGTGGACTACGCGGAGAGTTGCAGTGAGGAAACCACTTCTTAGGCAAGTGAAATAAACGTAAACGATTAGAATGGGGGGCCCGAGAACACGAAAATTGGACATCAGAACAATGGAATTCCGTTCTTTTGGAGCGACAGATCTAAATTCAAAATTTTCGGTTCAAATCGACGAGTTTAACGTGCGGCGGTCAGCTGGAAAGAGGATGTTGGAAGCCTGTCAGTTGTCTACAGTAAAACATGGTGAAGGTTCAGTAATAGTTTGGGGTTTGATTTTAGCAAACGGTCAAAAGTTGGAAAAATTCTTTAGGATGGAAGAAATCATACGAAAAGAACAGTATCACGAAAATTTTGCTAACTCAAATGCTTCCTTCTGGAAGAGATATTTTTTCAGGGTAAATTTATTTTTCAGCATGACAAGCCAACGACCCTAAAACATTCTGCTAAACAAATTAGAGAACTTTGGAAATTCAATGACGTTTCTGAAAGTGATGACTTGGTCTCCACATCTCATCCCGACTTGAACCCCATCGAATGGCTGTGCGGGATCATTTGGACAGGTGTGCTTTCGAAAACTCAATCCAACATCAGGAAATGACTTGTGGGAACCTTTTTACAAGCAGAATGGGTTTAAAATAAACCGAAAAATTCAAATAGAAACTACTGAACAGAATGCCGAAACTATGTAACAGCGGTAATAACAAAAACAAAGAAGGTTACATAGATACGAAAAAATCCTGGCAAAATCATGAATATTTTTCTGATTTTCTAAAATAACAATTATAAATTCATTACAATAAAAAAAATATATAACACACTATTTTATAGATATCTGGGTTTTTTATTGTTCTTGGGGACTGAAATAACTAGAATGGGGCACATACTTTCTGAGGGTGGTGTATATATATATATATATATATATATATATATATATATATAATATCTATATATTATATATAAATATATATATATATAAATAATAATATATATATATATATAAAGATATATATATAAATTAATATATATAATAATATATATATATATAGATATATCTAGATACTATTCCTTTATTTCCTGACCAGTTAATGAATAAATGATTTAGGACCTTAAGAATAAAATTAGGACAGATTTTTTTTGTTCTTCTTGGTCTTGCGGTTCAAATTTTTTAAATGAAACAAGTTTACTTTCGGTTAACGTTTCGGTTATTTTATTTAAACCATCTTCAGAACTACAAGAAAGAAAAATTTATCTTTTTTTAATTAATACATGTTTTTAAGATGAAAAATTCGATGATTGGTGTTGTTTTATACAGAAATATATGTACAAATAGTAAAATAGAAATATGTGAACCTTTTAAATTTAGTATTACGAAAACTGTGAAAACTGTTAACATGTAAATCATTTAAACCAAAAGATCCAACTAGATATAAGGTAGGAAAAATATAATAAGCAACTAATATTTATTCTCTACATATACTTTTCTGTATAAAACAACACTAATTATCAATTTTTACATCTTAAAAAACATTAACACTAATACAAAAAATTATAAAAATTCTTTCTTGTAGTTCTGAAGATGGTTTAAATAAAATAAACCCGAAAACGTTTAACCAAAAGTAAACTAGTTTCATTAAAAAATTGACCGCAAGACCAAGAACAAAAAAACTGTCCTAAATATATATATATATATATAATATATATAATATATATATATAAATAATATAAATATATATATATGTAATATATATTATACTATATAATATATTATATATATATATATATATATATATATATAATATATATATATATATATATAATATAGTTGAATGTATCTTACCCCCTGTATTCTACGTCCAAAAATGTTTCATTTTTTTTTGCTACTAACAAGTAACTATGAGTAATAATCCATTCATATAATCGTTGGCCGTAGAAAGGAGAAAAAGCGTTTTCGGACTGCTATTATTCCCAGACCGTAACAATACGCCGAGCCGCTGTTAAAACAGCACTCCACCGTCATTAATCAGCGTGCGTCCAACGCCTGCGACGCGCATCTATTCCGCCGCACCACAACTATAAATAGCGGTTACGCATACTGAGGAACGGTCTGAACCAGCCGACCTTCCGACCAGAAGCAGACACAGAAAAAGCCTGGGAGGTGAGCAGATACCGCCAATCAGTTAAATAGCACATCCAACTGGACAAACTCGATTCAACATTGCCGGATTGTATATCAACGTTTTTTATGTTCTTTTATTTGAGGACCTACTGACTAACAACCGAAAGAAAGATGCTTCATTTCTCTCTCTCTCTGACGTTCCAGACCTACGAGTCTTACCAGACTTCCAGCAGATAGGAACGGACTAGCTGCAAATCTGTAAGATCAGCAGCTCCAGTCTGTCTAATATGCACCTAGAGATTATACTGCAAACTTGAGAGGCCAGTAATCCCTCTTCTTGCGGTCTCTCCACTTTCCCGACAGTAGGACCCGTAAAACAAACACCCCGTCCCTGTCTAAATCACACACTTAGGTATACTGCGGATCCTTGAGACCAGCAGCTTTTTTTCTTGCGCGCCCCCAACTTCCCCTAGTAGTATAGGATGGACTAGTTGCAGATAACCGTCAGAACCAGCTACCCCATTTCTGAACTCCTGACATGCCACCTAGAGAGTAATACTCTGCGGACTGGTGAACCAGTATCCTATCCTTCAAGCCTTCTTCCTTGCCTGCCCTCACTTCCGGTAGATGGGGCGGACAAGTAGCAGGGACCCGTAAAGATTTAGCATCCCTTATCACAATCTAATACGCAACTTAGCATGAAAACTGCTCTGCGGAAGCCGTAGAGTAAAGTAAGCTTACTTCTTGGGGCCCCCATTGCCCTAGTAGACAGACAGAACAAACTGTTTGAACCGTAAGACCAACAGACACCGTGTTATCGTCACTTAGACGTAAACATAAAAGAAACACAGACCAGCAAGAAGTCGTTGTAAGGCGATCTGCCACACTCCTCCATACAACCCCCTGTTAGAAGAACGAATTTATGTGCAACACCTGTATAATTTAGCATTCACAATCTCTGATACCACTAGCCCATAGCTAGGACACACGCGGCGAGACCCTGTGCGACCCAGTATTACTTCTCATCTATTGCGTGAGACAGGCGCAGCACTCTAACTGATACCGACTAAGACACGATACAATGGACCCCAAAGGACTTACTTCTCCATTGTAAAACACGACAACTTACCAAGACGCATTAACTTCTGGTCATAACTAACAAGCACAATCACATCAGTAAACAAACGTAACCTAGTTGTATACCTCACATTGAACCCACCAGCACCCCCACTGAAAGTTGGCGTAGTTAGACCCAAACCATCTGCCTTCCACTTCCACATAAGCTGCTTGACGTAGGGCACACAACAGAAGTGCAAACACCAACTGTTCTTCAACACCGTAAGCCTAACCAACTTACCTCTGAGCTGCTACCAGATCACGAAAATCACCGCGACCGCCACGGTATTTAATCGACCGCCGACATCACCACTATACATACCTGTCGTATCCGCGTTTCCTGATCCATCGTCACAGCAACGTACGGACCCGCTTCCATTCAACCGTCATCAAAGTAGGCGATACACCAATTATGTAGTTTATTAGTAAGGAGGATCGACACGCATCAGATTCACGAAACCTAGATTGCTGAAAATAGAATGCCTTGCAACACGCAATACTACCCGGGATATGACATTACCGAAGAGGCAATAGAGATTGTTGGTGGTGAATGATCATGGCTCTGTGTTGAAATTAAGGTAGCTATAGGGGGGGGGGGGGGGGGGGGGGGGTGAGATAAAGGCATGGCAAGCCTGATGCTATCCTGACCCATCGCACCAGCACCTGTCGTCCACACAGTACAGCCGTCATGGCCCCGTGAATCGAAATAGAAACCAGTGACCCAACCGGTTATTTCCAGATTGATGTCACTGTAGCGCACGCATTATACACTCGTACGACTTTCCGTTAGATTTCAGGTGGTTCTCCGCGCGCATGACACACGATACAGACTTCCTTTCTCAGTTAACACACCCACCTCATACGCTATTTAGTTGTGTATCGTTGGTTAACCAGTCTGTTTTTATTTCCTTTTTTGTTCTTCCCCGTCCCCGTCTCCCTTATCCACAAGGCGTAATTCAAGATAAGGCCCACACAACCTAGTAGCTGACCATGATCACCTCTGAGTTATCGTTTTTGTTAGTTACCTGAGGCTCCGGTGGGGCTTAAAAGTCACTAATCGTTTGAACCAGAAAGAAACCGAGATGACTCGTGCTGGCGCCGAAGCGAACGAACACGAAAACGCTGCTACTGTATAATATAAATATATATATATAAATATATAATATATATAATATAATATAAATATATATAATATATAATATATAATATATATACTTAGCCGGTGCCCACGCGGACTTTTCTTCCGCTCGCGTGGACTGTGATTCACTACTATCGTCATCTGGCTTGTTCCTTATGTTACCGTAACGAATAATTAAATAATCTGCCATTATTTCACCCTTATCCGCCCATTTATATTCTCCTTATCACCCAACTATTCTCTCCAATAATTTATCCATTATCTAGATCTTAATCTCTGCTCATCTTCCCGTTTATTTTCTCCGTATCATCCCATTAATTTTTCTACCCTTATCTACATCTCCCATAATCATCCCCCTCACCTTATCAATTCTCCATATATCTAGACTTACTGTCTCGACTTAATCTACGCAATATTCGTCTTCTTATTTTCCCATTAATTATTCACCTTAAATCGCCGCACTAATTTAGACGTATTGTCCCATTATCTCAACTTTATCCTTCCTGTTTTCTAGGCATTATATCGAACTTTACATAGAACAATCGGCATAAATTTATAAAAACAAGGGCACGTAAATTCGAAATAAGTGGTTCCCTAGGTGATAAGGCGGCACTAACAGGACCAGACAAGAACAGAGATACCGTTGCATTATTAATATACATTTACAATTTCTTATTGCATACAATATAATTATGTTTACCATATTTTTTGGTTTAGGTAGTGTATTTTGCCAAGAGAACGGCGCTAACGGTTAACCTTTATTTTAATTTTTTTTAACGACTTTGCTTCAACTATTATCAGTCAACTCTAGCTTATTCTATATGTCTACCTAACGCAATCAAATATATCCAATAACTTGGCCAGAGAACACCCTTATGTGTGTATTTAAAATAAAGCACGTAAACGCCACTTAACGGACAGAGAGAGACAGAGTAGACCCAGACAGAGAAGACGATATGCATTTTTATATATTATATAATAGATAACCTGGGGGCCAGAAAACATATGTATGTTTTATAAAAATAGCACGTAAATTCGGATAAGTGGTTCTTCCGGTGATAAAGCGCCCACCCCCCCCCCCCCCTTTAAAAAAAAACGGACAGAACAGACAGAGAGAACGTTTTACATTTTATCTACAATATAGAATATAGAATATAGATTAAAAGATACACCTGGCCAGAAGAAACATATGTATGTTTTAACAAAAAAGTAACGTAAATCGGATAAGTAGGGTTTCCTCCAGTGATAAACACACACTAACGGGACAGACAGATCAGACGAGAGATTACGGTTGCATTTATATATATATATATATATATATATAATATATCTATATATATATACTATATTTATATATATATCTATATATATATATATATATATAATATATATATATTATATATACTATATATATATATATATATATATAATATATATATATATATATATATATATATATATATGGTATATATTATAGTTATGAAATAAAAATATATATCTATAACCTCGGTACATAAATAGTATGAAAATTTAAAAAATTTACGTATATCAGAATAAGTGGTTTTCGAGGGATAAAGCGGGCACTAAAAACGGACAGACTAAGACAGACTTGCATTTTATATATATTATAGATATAGATTATCTTATTATTTTTTATATAACCTGGCGACCGAAGAGTAATATATGTTATGAATTAAAAAAAGACACGTAAATAAATTCGGATACATTGGTCTCGCGTGATAAACGCACTAATGGACAGACAGACAGAGAACATTGCATATTTATATACTATTATAGATATTCTCGAGCTATAGTTAATTATTGTTACCTTAGTGATATTTAATAGTTAATTAGGCTTGTAGATATTGCAAAAGGAACGCGCTAGCGGCAAACGTTTTTCAACGACTTCATATCTCATTCGCCTATTAATCGTCAAGCCCATTCCTTATGCTGACCTGGTCGTAATAAAAATATAGCCTATAAACCTAACCAGAGCACGGCAGAAGATATATTTATGTATGTTTTAAAAAAAAAAGTACGTAAATCGGATAAGTGTTTCTCACCAGTGATATAAGCGCATGCTTAACGTGACAGACCAGACAGACAGAGAGACGACCGACATTATATATATATATATATATCTTATATATAAATATCTTATGTATCATTTATTGGATTGAATAGAGTAGAGATGAGAGCGAGAGAGAATTAAAGATCAATGCTTGTGGAGAGAGAGAGAGTATGAGATGAGATGAGAGATTGCCAGATGACAGAAATTGGCATAGTAGTTTATTTTAAGTGTGCGTTTAAAAAAAAAAACAGTTTGTGTGTACTCTAAAAAATGGAAAATTTCACCTGCAGGTTTTCGTGGGATAAATATTTTGACGATTTTAGTAAACTCCTAGCTCAGCACACGAATGCCAAATTCGAATCTCGTTCAACTGTTTAGTAATGTAATCTATCCTACATATAAAGTAACTGTTTACAATTGGTATGCTTGGCAGATTAATTTCGTCATGGTCGTGTTCCGTCAGCGATGAATTTTGTGAAGGTCGACCAAAAATCGGAGGTTGTTGCAACGAATCGATGCAGGTGCGCTATCGCACATGACTGAAAAAGGATCGGCATGTGACCTTACCGTGATATAGAGGCTATCCTTAGGCAATTCGATTTGGTCCTAAAGATTTAGCTGTGAAAAGACTGATCTATTTTTTATCGTTATGAATTCCGCACACGAAACTCCAAAACTTGCATATCGTCAATTAGGTGTAAGGAATGCATTTTAGCAAAAAATTCTACTCCGTCCGTATTTCAACATCGATCGTAATAGGATAGACATAAATGAGATATATTCGTACGACCCTGGAAACTAAGGTCACAATTAAGTGAGTTTGGGTGTTCCAAAATGATAAACTGAATCCAACACAAGAGTGGCTCATTTGGCACTTCCAAGAAAATAAACGCTTGTGCGGTATATCTGCTACGGACATGTTTCTAAACATTGCTTTTAGAAGATCAAAGATAATACTGAATGTATACAACACTTTTTTTTTTTTTGCCAGAAGTGACATCGATGAAAATCAGAAAAAAACAACCGAAAACGTCGGCATCATTCTTCGTCATGACAACGCCAGCTCTCACACAGAACACAGCCCTCAACAATTGATTATTTGACGAAAAAAAAAACATCGAATTAATGTCTCATATCCTGTATTCCATCTGATTTATAGCCTAGTGAACTTGTTTTGGGCAAAAAAAAAAAATGCGTGGATGGATAGCCATTCGATTTTCATCGCACCCCCCCCCCCCCCCCCCCTCTCAAGAAGCTGTGAATCTCTTCCAAAACCATGTTTTGAGGTACCACACTGGGAAACAATGTTTCGAGAATTGATGTTCAAACGTCCATGCAAAAATGTATAAATCTTAAAGGCCATATTTTTGAGAAACAATAAAACAGAATTTGTTTTGCCAAAAAATTTTCTTTCTTTCATTGTGTTTATGGTTTTTGTAAAAAACACTTAAAATTGGTAGCCAGCTCCGTATGTATATTTGTTTGTATGTATGTATATATAGATATATATATATATATATATAACTATATATTATATATATATATATAGTTCTTATATATATATTACTATATTTATACAGTGGGGACTCACAGCTTAAATGATGCAGTCGCTATAAGAAAAAGACTAACGGGTCTCAGTGCCTCTTTATTTATTTGGAAGAAACAACTTATTGAAATTAAATTAGTAAAGAGTCTTCTAAAAAAAAAGTATGAATTACTTTTTTTGTCTGTAAATATGCCTTACTTAATTAACAATAAATAATTAATTAAATTAATATGCGATTTTAACGTCACAGCTTAAATGATGCAAAATTCAATATACCAAAATTATTAGAGAAAACAAACTGTAGAATTTTTGAAATAGCCTGCTAATATTTGATCGGGCCCTCCCTCATTATCAATAACGGCTTGTAATCTTTCTGGACATTGATTCAACTAACTTTCTAGTATACTCCGGGGAAATAGTGTTCCATGACCTT
>JAHKBH010000615.1:22500-36918 GCA_019049505.1 Pachyrhynchus sulphureomaculatus
AAGAAGATATTTCGCCAATAGAATGATACCTCATTTTATGGGTGATCAACTACTTACGTTCTAGGTCCAGTGAGCGGTGTTGTCTCATGTAATTACAAATCCGGCCAAACGGAAGTTGGACTTGCTGCACAATTAGTGTTCCGTACGATGAAATTTTGCTTTCAAAATAAAATAAAATCCTTACCTAGGCTAATCTTAATTAGGTTCCTTGACATCTTAAGTTTCCATTAGGTATTTTCTCGTTTTTTCTTATTTGTCAATAATGTATAATGGTTAAAAACATCTTAGCTACCCAATATGCCAGTATAAATTAAATTCTTTAGCCTTCAATCTTGAGAACTCTAGTTTTAAAAAAAAAAATAAAAAAAGTATAAATACAAAACTATATTACTACCTAAATTATTATGTTTAATTATATAAATAAAATCTAGCAGTGCCCGCAAGACTCCGCTCGCGGTTAAGAATTTGATTCACTCACTATCTCGTCAACTGCTTATTCCTGTTATGTTCACTCTTAACGTAATAAAATAATTGTCCAATTATTTCCCGCCTTATTCTCCTATATAATTCTTCCTTATCTCCTTTTATCTCATACATAATTTTCCTATTATTCTAGTAACTTAGTCTCTGTCCTCATCTCCGCCATTATTATTTCACTCTATCATCCGTTATCTCACCATATAAATTCCCTAGTTAAATAGACTTATTCTTTGCTTTAATCTCCTCATTAGTTCCTGCCTAATCCTCCCATTATTTTACGACTTCTACTCTCCCATTATCTCACCTTATACTACTCATAATCTAGGCTATATAATTCAGAATTATTATAAGTACATATCATATCTAAAAAAAACTATGAATAAAGTTTTATACAATAAACAGCGTAAATCGGTCTGACATAATGCTGGTTCTCATCGTGCCACCCTAAGCGCACTAAACGGACAGGCAGACAGCCTAGAGGAATGTTGATATTTTTCAATACTATATTAAATTCTCTATTGACCAAATATGATATTGCTTCCCATCTCTCACCTGGGTTTTAGGCTAAGTGTATTGCAAGAGAATTGCGCTTACCGGTGTACCTTCTCCCCCCTCCGACTTGATTCACATATTAACGTCACGGTTTAATCTTTATTATGTTACCTCAATGTCAACATAATTATAATCTATAACACTGACCATGAGAACAAATCCTATGTTTTAAGTAGCACAAAGTAATGTACTAACGCATTCATTCTTAACTGCGTACTCAAACAGTCAGAGAGAACGTTTGCTTTTTATATACACTATTAATAGTTCAAATATAACCTGTTAGTAGCCATGAGGAATTATATGTAATGTTTTAAAAAACAAGGTCATCGTTTACAATAGGCATAAGTGGTTTCTCCTGTGATAAAGCGTATTAACGGACCGACAGTCATGAGACTGAGGGATCAATTCATGAAGATTTACGTTGCATTTTAAAAGAATATTATAGATTGTCATAAATTACTATTATTCTATAACATGCGGTCAAGAAAATACATTAATGAATTTAAAGAAAATTTACGTAAATCGGTGTTTGCTAAGTGTGGATCTACGAGAGATATGCGCCACTATGATACGATTGACATACCAGGTCAAATTACAAATGAGATCACAGAGATAGAGTCCGTTGGCAATTTTAATTTAGTATTATTAGATGTTTAAATTTCATGTATTATTATTTATATAACTCAGGTCCAGGAAAAACATATGTTTTAGATTAAATGAAAAATGTGACATCTTAGAAAATTGTGTATAAGTGGTTCTCGCGTTGTTATAAACGAACTTAATGGACAGACAGGAACAAACAGATAGAGGACATTTGCATTTTTATGTAATAATTTATAGAGTATTGATTATAGTCTATTCTCATAACTATCATTATTATCTGATCCATATTTTATGTTGATTTTAGGCAGTGTAATATGCAATAGGAACGGCGTCATAGCGCCATACTTATTTTCCGCCTTCATTCACTTTTATTGTCATTGCCTCATTTCCATTATGATCTTACCTTGATCGTAATTAAAAATATAGGCCTAATAACCTCGGTCTTGAGAATACATATGCATTGTTTTACAAAAACAAAAAGTAACGTATAATCGGATAAGTCGGATTCTCAAGTATGATAAGCGCAGCACTAACGGCTACTAGAACAGACATGACAGGATACAGATACAGAGACAGTAGAGGATCGTTGCGATTTTATATATATTATAGATAAAATTATTTTCTCATCTGTTTCAGCGTACGGGACGCGACTCGTAAGTGGCAGATAACATACTGAAACGTTAAATTAAAGAGAGTCATTGTTAAGTTAATTTTTTTTTTTTTAGATAATACTAAATATTTGTGATCCTGAACGTTTTGTATTACTTCAAATATATTTTATCAACTCCAGGTGTTCTAGAGCTTCTCATTAGATACCCACTAGAATTATAATTAGGTAAAATAAATGATTTTCACTTCCAATTTTCAGCCATCAATATAATTAACCCTTAACTTTAAGTTCACAACTTTAACTTTCAAATGCTATTATTTGCTTCTTGATTATGCCATCAAAATTCCTTATAATTTTGTGTCAAATTTTTCAATTTTATATGACAAATTTATTGGCGGTATGTTAAAAATCGGTGATGTGGATCAGGGCACATTGACAGACCGTATACCCATTAGGATGGTTTCCGTTTAACGACTTCGAACACTAAAAAAAGAGTATAATCTGAAAGGTTTTATAGACTAAAGGTTTTTTTCTGAACCTTTGCATTTTTATTTGAGCTAAGTATTAGTATTTTGCTCATAGAATTATATATGTTGTTTACCCATATATACTTTTCGAGTCATGACTATAAGAGCACTGTCACAATCTTCATCATCGTATAGCTTTTTGTAACCAAACACCATTCGATATACTAGAAAGATCAAATTCATTCAGAGACCTTGATCATCCACATACTCTAGATTGTGATTTTTGTGTTATAGCTTATTAAAGCAACTTCCAAGAAAAATGGTTCTTTCAAGCTGTTCTTTATTTTATTGAAGATCTCCCCCTAATTTTCCATAAACACATGTTCACTTTGGAGAAAATGAGTGAAATCGAGTCTGCATAGTAACTGCTGGGGCTTTTTTTTCAGTGAATTGCTTTGGTAACTTGAGATAGCAATTCGCAAGGTCCCAACTTTAAATAATTGACTATCATGTGGCAGTCACGAGTTTCTGTGTTCTTACTGATTTCTGTAAAATCATCCTAAAATTATTCACGTATATAATTCTTCATAAGTCTGTATTTTGTTTATGACCATCGCTTATACCTAAAAGTTCATGGTTTTGGTACTCTATATTCTTAACCATGTTCTTTTGAAGTTATAATTTTCTAATTAAGTTGTATTTCGGAAATTAATTTTTATTATGATTTATTTATTTATATAGCATAAGCTGCTTCGTTTCTACCCTATGGATGCTAGCTCTAAAAAAAATTGGCATAAACTCTTCATTTTTGTTGGTTTTGTCAATCGTATAATCTCAGTCTCTCATTTTCTTCAACGAATTGTTCTTTGTAGTTACGATGACTTTTTTATAAAAGCTTTCGTTTTCGGGTACTTTCAAACTATGTTAAATTCCTGAACCATTAATTTAGTATCCGTTTTCTGTTAGTCATCATAAATTATTAGCTACAATGGAAAAACGCGATGTTTTGGTTTCCTTACCAATTGGCTAGTATCATCACCACTATGGTTTAACAAGATTTTTGAATAGTCCTTCTATTGTCTATGTGCCATTTTCATTTTCGAAGATATCTATATAACTGTATATAGTTACAATAATGTAAAACATGTTGAGACGACGAAAAAAAATCAAGACCTGTACCAGAACGACTTGAAGAAGATATTCTATCTGCTTCTTGTTCTCTACGTCCTGAAGTCTTGAGCACAATATTTTTCTAAATTCAAAATGTGCACAAACAAGATAATATAACCTTAATTATTAAATAGAAATAAAATTTCCTTTGTATTTTCAGGTTTTTAATATGAATTATTATAAATTTCGAAGGTTATTTATATTTATGGGTTGGATCCAGAAATTTCTCATAGTATAGCTGTTTAATAACTCATTTTTGTGTAAAAATATAGCACATAGAAATTTGATTTTCGAGTGTATTTATATCGAGAACGGCAATACACTACTTCAAATGTAGCGAATGTTATCGAATACAGTTTACATCAGAAACTCTACCGACTGTTCAATCGTAAGTATCTGTATAATCCTACAACTTTATATCACTTCAAAAACAATATATATATTTAAACAAGACACTCATAAATCAGTTTAGGTAGAACAAGAGTTAAAGACAACATCGAATAAGCTCCAAACCTATACTGTTGTAGTTCCGGTTAATGTGGAAATTTGCCAAATGGTTTTTCGTATTTTCTTCCCCATATATATGAGAAATAAGAACAGCATGTTACTTTTTCCAGCATGAATTGTTTTTATTGATTGTAAACTTTTTACCATGCCATTAAAAAAAAAGGCGTTTAATTTTCATCCCATTTTATATTATTGTCATAAGTAATTCTTTATATTGTATATTACAATATATTATAACCGTGACCTAAAACATATTCGAATTTGGATCTAGTCAGTACAATATTCCGACGTTAATAAAAATAGTTAGAATCAAAAATATAAAACTCAAAACTACATACATTTCCTTCTCGGATCCCTGTTTTTCTCATCGGTTGTTTGCTTGCTTCGACGAGGCCTCCTGCTTGTTTTTCATATTTAGCAGCAGCAGCTTGTTCTTTTTTTAAATATATTTTCTTTCTTCTTGCTCCTGCTTCGCCATTTTAGTTGCCTCCTTTTTCCTCAACTCTTCTTCTACTAGACTCACGCCATGCCCTTGACAAAATAGCAGAGACTTCTTTTTTGGCTTGCTTTTATGATGTCGCACAAATAGGGCTGGGATAGCAGAAATTGTGAAGAAGAAATGCGTGTGTCAGATATTTTTTGGGATAATATATTTCTGGGGAACTTAATTTTAAAACAAAAATTAAATCCAAGTTGAAACCTCTATTTGAAAAATGCAAGAGGTATAAGAGGACAAGTTTACCTGACTGTGTGATTATAGGTATCTCTACGCGCAGGGGTGCTCAAACTTGAACTGCTGGCGATCTACCTTCAATATTGTTAGACTACGATCGATCGACTCTGAGAGGCTGCAAGTAAGTTTGATGCAGGAATTGTCGTCTAGGTAGGTGTGATCGTTGGCATAGAATTAGTTTTCCGCACAATATACATTTTTTTAGTCAAGGTAAGTGTAGTCTGCTCTAAAAAATGTGCAATGAAAAAACTCATAATTATTCCCCACAAAATTGCGCCACCCCCCCCCACCCCCCGTTTATTAGTTCTTACAAAACAAAACGAGTTTATATTTCTAGTGTCTAAACTTAACTAAAGAGTGACTTTGGATGTTGAAGCGTGGCACTGCATGTCCTCAGCATACTTTTCATAAGATGGTACATAATTACCGCGTGCTAATCGCAAGCATGATGACATATGTTCGTCATTAGTCGATTGCGATATTTTGACTTAATTTATCTTCATTTCAGAAAATGCAGACTCGCACAAGTAAGTTGACCCAAACATTGCCGTCAGTTGAATGGGCGATTTGCCTTAGATTCGATATATTTATCTTCAGATATAAAACATACCAGAATTTTGTATCAGATGACTGTGGCTTTGAGATGTATATCTGATATAATCTGCACTAACTCATTTTCAACAGAACATGAGTCCATGTTAAACTGACTTGCTATTTCAGTAGCTAATTCCTCAATATTTTTACGCGAAAAAGGATAATCTCATAAATGATGCGATATTTGCCAATTTACTGCAATCATAAAAACGTATTTCGAATTGGCCCAAAATATTTGATAATTCTGCCTCATAAATATCATAATTCAACTGAGGAATCCTTGCTTTCAAAGACGGAAAATTTTCAGATCCTTTCTTTTCAGTTGATCTATCATAATTTTGCAATTTACTTTTGAGATGCGTTTATTGCGCTAATCAATCTCAATAACATAGTTTTTCCCTTTACCTTGAAGCTCCATATTAATGGTGTTTAAATGCATTGTGATGTCTGTCAAAAATGCCCAAATCAGTCAGCCATTTTCCCGTTTTTTTCAGCATCTGAGTGACATCACCTCTTTCAATCCAGAAAAGCTGTTATTTCGGGCAATAATTCTTGAAACCTTTCTAGTAATTTTCCGCGACTCAACCACCTGACGTCCGTGTGAAAAACTAAATCAGTGTGTTTCAGCTGACTCACTATCTTCCAACTGCAATTTAAAGAGCCTCGTTGCAAGCTACTGCACGGATAGAATTCACAATTTTTATTGCAATGCCCATAATCTCCTCCATGTTTAGAACTTTGAACACAAAACTTGTTGATGTATATGCAATGGAAGGAGAAAAATGAAGGGAAACCATCATTAGCTCGACACAATGCCACAAAACCGTTTTTATTTCCAGTCATTGCTGGTGCTCCATCGGTTGTAATGTACACTAGTTTAAATATCGGTAGCTTGTAGTTTGTTACAAAATTGAAGAAAACGTCATATATATCTTCACCACGGGTCTTTTCTTTCAGAGGAATCATTGTCCAAAAACTCTTCCTTAGCCGACATGTCATTGAATACCATTCGAATAAAAATACACAGCTGGGCAGTGTCTGTCATATCGGTGGATTGCGTCGAACTGTAAAGAAAAGTATGTACATTCCATGATATCATGTTTTAGTTTATCTGCCATGGTCCGGACTCATGACTTCAACACGCCTTGTGACAGTCGGACGAGATAACTGAAGTTCTCTAATAGCAGACGTAATCTCTGATTTTTTTTTTATTTTTAAAATCTCCAAATAAAGTCACACCCGCTTCGATAAATGCTTCCTTCACAACCAATCCATCATCAAATGGTTTTCTTGTGTTTCGCCAATATATAGATATTTTAAATGACGCGATCGTTGCAGCTTTTGATTGTTTGGCTGATCTTGTGAACATGGTTTTGTTCTTTTTTTCAAACAAGTTATCAGATCACGTACTTTTCGTTTTCTTAATTCACTCTGTGACGGAAAATCTTTTTCATAGTTTTTATGAACCGTTTTATGATGCTTCTCTAAGTTCCCCACGCTTAGGTATGCAACTGACGCACGGCAAATGAGACAAATGCACTTATCCTTTACCATACAAAATGTAAAAAATTCTTCCCCCAATCGTTATTAAAATGATAAGTTTTACTTTTCTTCGCCGCACTCATTTTGGACTATTTATTAATAAACTTTGTATCGATGTATCGCCTTCAAGTTACAACTCAGACTGACTCCTATTCCTGCAGGCGCAACATTTATATCGGCGCGAACGAAGTCTCGAATGTTCCCGTCAAACACGACGCCGCCCCCGAAGTTTCTAGAAAAATCGGCGGAATCAAAAACGCGGCTTTTCTTTGACAAGTACTGCGCGTTCCTTTGATAAAGCCGTCTTTTGCCGCTAGCAGGGGTTATTATGATAAAAGAAAGTGATGAGGGGGTTATTCTGGCCTAATTGTGGATCGAATAAATTTTAGTAGTTTATTCATTACATTTTGTTTTAGTTACCTAAAACAAAATCTGTGAATAGTTTCTATATCGGAAATTTTTTTCTCGAGATCGACTCAAAAAGCACTCGCGATTCGACCGTTTGAGTCATCCCCTGCTCTACGGGTCTCATCAATCTCCATCGAATCGTCGAGTAGAATACGAATATTATCACTGGAGAAATCATTATTCTCTGGAATAAAGATAGAAATATATAAATAAAAGTAGGCTTAAACCTCACAGAATTATTAATTCAAAATTGATAATAAAAATTCATAATACCTGTCTTCATCTAAATGTGGTAATTGTTGTCCAGGTAATTTTATTAACCTCCTTGTATCGCAAGTCCGCATGTCCTAACTGGGTTAAATACTCCCCCCCCATAGGCGATACACTGTGTTGCCCTATTCTTTTGCTATTTTTTATGAACCTCTTTTTTTTTTCAGGTAAAAAATGTAGATACAGCTCATGAAGGACCACGCTCAGTAATATCTAGCGCCCAAGTAGTTGCTGCAACTAGCGCACCTTGAGTTTTTAGGGTTGCAAATAACTGATAAACCCATTCATTTATTGCTTTATGGTCAACGACCATTAAAGCAATAAATATTCCCCATACATAAAAATCTCATTGAGCGTTTATAGTGAGTTTTTCCCAGATTTTCCTCGAATCTCCGATCAAATATCTGGAATCAACCTGGAAATCCATAATTTTATGGATGAGTCGACCTATTGGAAAAAAAAACCACTCAGACGTCCAGTAATCGACCAGCCTATGCCGACTACTAGAAATTACTCAGAAAATCGACCCCATATAGTCGACTGCCCTTTACAACATACGCTCTCTCTCGAAGCACTGTCCGAAATTCCTAGTTCTATTAACATTTTCTGAGCTTACATTTTTGCCTCGAACACCTTTATTCCGGAGTTTAAAACAATAGTGTTATAACGTTTCACAGGCAGTTTCAATTGAACATCTCAATCGCGTCGACTATTCGTCACGAGTATCAAAAAATAGCCTTGTCCTCTTCTCGACGGGCTCATATCACTCTCTTTAAAAGTCCTTTCTCGATCCGTCGATAAGGGTCCTATGGGGCCCTAAGAGATTTATGCGATAAAAAACTTTTTTCCAACCTATTAAAAAACATAACCGGTCATGTGAAAGTTTGAACCTTGCGCAATTAGTGTTCCGTGCGTTGATTGCTTTTTCAAATAAAAAATTTTGTTACGGAGTATAAAATGAGATCAGTGACTTTCACAAACTCATACCCCAAATAAGTGTTTCAACAAAGTTTTTGTTCCATTCTGTTACTGAATCTGTGATGACACTTGAAATTTGTGTTTTTGTTATATACCAATAAATTATTAAAGGTAATGCACTCGTGCATAATTTTCGTTCAATCTACAACTCGCTCCGTGGAGAATATTCCAGAATTTTTTCAAAAATTTTTTCGATAAGTACTTTTTGAGATAAGGCGGGTGGACATTAATTTTCTGTGGACAGCGATTTTTTTTTTAAAATAATACAAAAAGAAAAGTGCGCGCAAGTATTACTATTATATACTATATATATATATATTTATATATATATATATATAATATATATATATATAATATATAATTATATTAATTTTACTCGTGTTTTTCATCATGCTTTCATTTGACACCACACTCGATTTACCTAGTAAAAAAATTTTTTTTTTCACTTTCCGATTTCACCCCCCAAAACTAACCCCTAAGTCTAAAATTTAACTTTCGAAACTACATTGGCTCTGATGAGGGCCATCAATTCTATTATTATTATCAAATTTCAACTTTCTATGACAAATATTTCGGAGAAAATCGGGTGTTGTGTACAGACGGGGGGCAGACAGACGGACAGACGGACAGACAGGACAGACGGACAGACGGACAGACTAGGACAGACGACAGACGGGACACCCCAACGGACAGACGGACAGACGGACAGACGGACAGACGGACAGACGGACAGACGGACAGACGGACAGACGGACAGACGTGATAGACAGCCGGACAGACAGACGGACAGACAGACGGACAGACAGACGGACAGACACCGAAGTGATCTTATAAGTGTTCCGTACGGAACACTAATAAGTGGTCGACCAATTGGGTTGCGGTCGACCACTGGTACTTACACATACCCTAACTTCAGCATTTAAAAGTTACTGCTGTGAAAACTTAGGCCAAAGACTTTTGGAAAATTTGCATTTCGTAATGATGTATTTAAGTAATTTGACTGGCAAAAGGAATATGGGTAGGAGACAAATACTTCTGAAATAGCAAGAAATTCAAGATAATTCATAAGACGTGCAGTTGATAATAACTATAATAAAAAAATCCCAAAAAATAGGCAGAAATTAGATATTTAGATAGGTTGGAAGAAAAATATAAAAAAATATGGCGAAATACCCAGGAGAGATGAAAAGCCGCAACATCGATGTACTGGGATTTAGTGAAGTGAGATGGCCGACCACGGGCACCTGCAGGATTGAGAACTAACACTGTTTATTACTCGGGACATATAACTACTAAAAATAAAAAACGGATGTAGTCGCGATGGTGGTCTCTTAAAAAAATGGCAAGAAATAATGGAAAGATTTTTACCGATCTCAGACAGAATAATCTTGATTCAAATAAATTGCAAATCCCACAAATTTATCATCATACAAGTCTGCCGCCCCAATAATGCCAAAGTAGGACATGAAAAAGAAGTCACGATATTGTGGGAGGAATTATGACTTGGGTAAACGTAATGAATAGACGTCAGAGACTGATCCCAGTTCTGCGGAGAAAAGCACCTTTTCTGTTATGAACACTTATTTTTAAATTTGCCACCCCGACGGTTACATACGTGGAAAGCCCCTGCAGGTGGAACACATAACAAAGTAATCCGAAAATCAAATAGAGTATATAACCATCTAATAAAAGACAACGAAATATAGTCAAGTCTGCCAAAATCTATCCTGGAGCAGATATATCTACAGACCATAATTTGCTGCTTAAAACTATCAAGATTATAGACTAAAAAAATTAAAACATGAACAAACAACAAAAAATATTAACATCTACAAACTCAACGAAAAAGTCATAAAGAAGAGGTATTAGTGAGGGAGATTGTGCTTAGAAGTCTGTATGCAAACACAGCTGGGAACTTATCAGACACCGGAATTAAAAGCACCACATCAGAGAAATATTGGAAAAAAGCACCCAGAAACCCAAAATACAACCAAAAAGAAACAATCATGGATACTATAACAATAATATAAAATACAAAGAAACGTACAACGTAATAAAAAGAAAGATAGAGGATCGTGCGGCGCTGAAGACATGTGGCTAAATGAACAATGGCACAGAAATAAAAGCATTAGAAAGTATACGACATATTTAATTAACCTAAGAACTCAAAGAAAGGTGTTGTACCAAGGTTACAAAGGTAACCACCAAGTAATAGAGGATAAAAAAAGGTAAACACTACTGAACATACAAGAAAGAATAGATCGATGGGAGGAATATGTGGAGAAATGTATAGTAACACAACTAGACAACATAAGACAAATAAGCTTAATACAACGGGCTCCCCTATAAATAAAGACGAAATATTAGCAGCAGCAAATCAGCGTTAAAAACAAAAAAGGCAGTTAGAGAAAATAATATACCTACAGAAATCAGTAAAATATTCTTCTTGAAAAACATATGGACATTATACAGGACCTCTTCAACAGCGTATACAACACAGGTGATTAGTATGACATCAATTTTTATACCACTGCCTAAAAAAACGATTAACCTAGAAAAGTATGAGAAATATCGGAATATAAGTCTAATGAACCATATCTTCAAACTCAACTCTTCCTTAAAAATAATCCACCAAAGGGTATAACAAAAAACTAGATGAACGTACTGGACAAAGACAGCTCGGCTTTAGGAACGGACTAGGAACGAGGAACGTACTATTCTCTATCCGCGTTCTGATTGAAAGATGTAGAGATGTCAACTCTGATGTTTATTTATGCTTCAAATAGATTTCCAAAAACCCTTTGATATGGTAAATCATGAGAAAATGATATGACAAAATACTACAATCGTGTAACTGATGACAAAGACTTACAAATAATATCAAGTTTATACTGAACCAGCCTGCCAAAATAAAAGTTGAAAATCGCATGTCCAATGAAATAAAAATTGAGAAGGATGTACGTCAGGGTTGTATTTTGTCAACCTGTGTTATTCAGTGTCTATTCGAAGGAAATCTTCAATTAAAGCAGTTTCTGATAAAAAGGATAAATACCATTATGGACAATTAATGGTGTGTATAAATAACCTCCGCTAACGCTGATGATACTTTCATTCTAGCGAACAGTGAAA
This sequence comes from Pachyrhynchus sulphureomaculatus, assembly GCA_019049505.1. Classification (NCBI taxonomy): domain Eukaryota; kingdom Metazoa; phylum Arthropoda; class Insecta; order Coleoptera; family Curculionidae; genus Pachyrhynchus; species Pachyrhynchus sulphureomaculatus. The sequence goes on from JAHKBH010000615.1 coordinate 34,544, forward strand.
GAAGGCCTACAAAGACTCATAAATGGAATTGTTGATGCATGATGAGGTAATATGGAATAAAACTGAATACGAAACAAAACAAAAACGATTGTGGCCAGTTAGAATCCTAATACAAACATAAATATTAAAGTACATCAACAAACACTTGAAAGGGTAACAAAATAACGTACCCTAGGAATGTCTGTAATTAGTGAAGATTGGACCCACTCTATTGAAATACACTCAAGAATTGAAGAAGTACGAAGCTTCTTTTTAATAAAATGCATCAGCATTCTCTGTAACTGCCAACTAAATTTCAAAACCAAGAACAAGAGTGCTAAGATGCTACGTGTTCTCGGTCAATTTTATAACGGTTGTGGAAGCTGCAACAATCACAGAGACAACACAACAATGGAGTCATTCGAGATGGGGTGATATCGCCGAATGCCTACGTGTTTCTTGGACAGCGTATATCACAAACTAGGGGAAATACTTGATCGGATGGTAAAAAAAACGAGAGTTGATTCCAGCTGTTAAAGAAAGAAAAAACACTTACTTTGGCCATATTATGAGAAGCCAAAAGTATGAGCTCCTGCAACTTATTTTAATTGAAGGAAAAATAATCGGTAGGCGAATGGAGGTCAAGGAATTAAAAACTTAACGACGTCGTGGATAAACATGAACATCTAAACTGAACTATTTAGAGAGACAATAGATAAAATCAGATGGACAAATATGATCGCTCAACGTCCTTAAAAGATAAGGCACACTAAGAAGAAGAAGTAACAGTGTTGCTTCTCGTAAAGATTTGGTGACAAACGTATAAATAGGAGAAAATAATTATAGTAAAAAGTAAAAAAAAAGGGTACCTCTTAATGAAAAAATCCCACCTTATGGGTACATATTAATTTCTTCTGGATTTTTCCTGATCGATTGTAATAAGTTGTTTCAATCACTAATCAAATCATCCTGCGGGTTTTTTCTTCAGAGCTTATTCCGAAGCCGGAGTTCTTCGGAATGTAGCACGAAACTGTTTCGTGCTACGTTCCGAAAAAGTCATCCTTTTATGAAATCGACGAATACATAATTATACGAGTAAGGAACCTAGTAGGGACTTTTCTATCAGAATAATATATATATATATATATATATATATATATAATATATATATATATAATATATATAAATAACATATATATATATATATATATATATATATATATATATATATATATGTAGCAACCCGTCCTCTGTCTAAATCTGTCTAATCCGTTAGTATGCGCCTATCACTGGAGAACCACTGTTCCGATTTACGTATTTTTTTTTATATAACATATATATGATCTCTGGCCAGATATAGGCTATATACAAGGCATGTTTTTAAGTAAGTAACCGTTTTGTTGCGATTCCGCCCCGCAGCGATACGGTCGGCGTTCCGCGCATGCGCGCTGGTAACCACATCTCATGTCCTACGCACTGACGCCATTACAGTCTGATATCTTCATTGTATACGTTGTTTACTGAGTGTTTTAAGATGCCTCCGACAATCGTGAGTCCCGCCGATTTGTGAAGTACGGGCTGTTATAACGATTTCTTAGTGCTAAAGGCGTAAAACCGATCGATATTCATCGTGAGATCTGTGAAATTTACGGACAAAACATTATGATGATGGAATGGTAAGGAAATGGGTGAGAGCATTTAAAGATGGCCGCACAAATGTGCATGATGAAGAACGGAGTGGGCGTCCTTCGGTCGTTAAATATAAGATTTGGTGCAGAAAGTGGACGAAAAGGTGAGAGAAAACAGACGCTTTACAATTTCATCATTGTGCGACTGCTTTCCTCAATATTCTCGTAGTGTATTTTGTATCGCATTGTGACCGAGAACTTGAATTAACCAACCGGAAATTGTGTTTCACGTTGGGTTCCAAAAATGTTGACGGATTTGCACAAAAACCCAACGTTTAGGCAGTGCATTGACTTTCCTTGAGCGGTAACCACAATGAAGGTGAACCATTTTTTAGACCAAATGTTACTGGTGACGAAACATGGGTGGCCTAAACGTCACACCAGAATTCGAAACAACAATCCATGGAATGGCGACATTCATCATCACCCAAAAAAGTGAAGTTTAAGCAAACAATTTCTTTCTGCCCGCAAAAATCATGTGCACAGTTTTTTGGGACAGAAAAGGAGTATTGCTAGTGGAGTTATTTCTGCCTCGTATGAGACAATCAATGCAGCGTCATATTGGTGAGACAATTGAATAAATCTAGCGTCGTGCAATCCAGAACAAAAAAGACGTGGCAAGTTGAGTAAGGGTATCGTTTTGCTGCATGACAATGCCCGTCCCACATGTGGCTAAAATTCGGACTCAAAGATCTCAGTCAAATCTTT
>JAHKBH010000616.1:0-39351 GCA_019049505.1 Pachyrhynchus sulphureomaculatus
TCTTGTGGTTCTCATTTGTCAAAAACAAAATGCAGCTGGAGTGTTTACACAGTACGTAAGATTTCCACTTCTGCGTGGAAGCAATTTTTCCAGAATTGATTCATTCGCATGTAGGCGATCCGCTTTTAAGAAACAATGCAGCTATTTATATCCACTAATCTATTTTTTTCATTCTCTTTCTAAAAACATTGGTAGTAATATCGCAGCTCTATAATCACATCCTTTTGAATACTATTTCTGTGAAAATTCGAAATAATGAAAAAATAACTTCAAGAACCCTAAAGTAGTACCGTACATCCTTTAACGAGAAAAGTGAAAATAATAATAAATATTGACTACTTTACACAAAAGACATTTTGTTACGCTTCACAAAGTCTCCTAATACGCAATATTTAAACTATTTTATGTTGGGTTATAGCAAGTTCCTTTTATAGATTAAACCTACTGCCTTATACCTTTAAGCCTAATCAAACAAAAACACAACTTATCGTTGATATTGTGGATTTCTCTGGAAAAATACATACAAAATTATTCTCACCCGTGCAGATGTAGATAAGTTACGATACTTACGGGCTCTTACATATCTCAGACTAAAAGGCAAATATTTGTTATCATGACAGCATTTGTAAGACATAAAATTATTAATATGGGGCTATATATAGTGTAGGTACAGATATGCAAAGCTACGTTTCAACCAACTTCAAGCAAGCTTTTCTCTTTGATTATAATGTTTCCAAGATTATTATGTACGGGATAATTGATCTCGAACAAACTGCTTCAGCTCACTTATTTGAAAAGTCATTGAAAAATATTAAATACAATTTTTTTATTTTTTTTTTTTTTCTTACAAAATTAAAATAGAAACAATTTCATATCATATTTGGAACATAAATTTTGTCTCAAAATGACCTGACATTTTAAATTGCCCGCCATTTTTTTTTGTGGCGAACATAGAGTACTAATCTTTGAGAACTGGCATCAGGAAGAATTGAGGTTTAGTCATGGAGAATTACACGATCGAGTAATTCACTACAAAAAAGGTGACAATTTTGCAGAGACGATTCGAAAAATTCGCACGTCTTTTAGTCAGCATAACGCACCATCTCACCAGAACACTGTGATACAGTTAATCAAAAAATTTGAGGTTAGTGGTTCAATTCTGACCGCGAAAAGCAGTGGCCGTCCTCGTACCGGCCGGTCGAATAAAAACATAGCCGTAGTGAGTGCGAGTGTTGATGAAAGTCCTTCCACCTCGATTCGCCCCTCCTGCTCAGCAATTGAACGTTTCAAGATGCTCTGTGCAGAGAATTTTGGCGAAAGATTTGCATTTACAAGCTTACAAATGCCAATTGAGACAAGAGTTGCAGCTAGCAGACCCTGCGCATCGTTGTACATTCGTCAATTGGATATTAGAGCATCAACAAATCGATTGTGATTTTTCTAAGAAAATCATCTTCAGCGATGAGGCGCATTTTCATTTTAGTGGCTACGTAAATAAGCAAAAACTGTCGAATTTGGGGGACCGAAAATTCACAAGTGATCCAACAGCTTTCCATGCATCCACCACGAGTCACTGTTTGATGCGGATTTTTGGGGTTAGAGGAGTAATTGGGTCGTACTTTTTCGAAAATTCTGTTGGAAAATGCGGTTACCGTCAATGGTGTTCGTTATCGTGACATGATAACCAACTTTTTAAGGAATGAATTGAACGGCAAGATGGCGCAACTTGCCACATTGCGGGCGAAACAATGCAGTTATTGCAGACTAAGTTTCATGGTCGTGTTATCTCGCGTCGCGGCATTGTGAATTGGCCACCAAGGTTGTGTGATTTGACGCCATTGGACTTCTTTCTTTGGTGTTTTCTGAAAGGAAAAGTGTATTCCAATGATCTACAGATCACTTCGGAGCTCAAGGAAGAAATTAAACGCACCATTACGAAATTAGTCCGCAATTATGACAAAATGTTATTGAAAATTTTGTCAAAATAGTGACCGTTTGCAAACAGGGTCGAGGCGATCATTTATCGGATATTGTGTTCCACACATAACCTCCATGTTTATACCTTATATTAAAATAAAAACATTCGTACGTTTCAAATAAATAATTCGTTGTATTAATAAACCAAAATGTCAGGCCATTTTAAGACACCCTTTATTATACACCTTGTATATTTGTTACGTTTTATATAGCTCATAATTTTAGAAAAAATACATATTTTATGTTGTTGTTGTGCAAAATTATGAAGAAAAAAATACTTTTTCCAACATTAGTTAAGAATTTAGACAGAAGTTAGTTAAAACTCACTATAAAAATGTTTTTTTTTGTGGAGTGAAAAATGTTATATATATGAAATATTTATTAAAAGTGGTTATAAAAAAAGACCAGCAGAACGAGAATATACAAGATATTATGGAAGACAAGAATAATCCCTAACTTAAATACATTTCCAAGGTATATAACCATATCATAACTGGTTGTTTAAAATTGGCGACAACCTTAAAAAATTGAATGCAAAAAAAGATAAATAATAGCAATAAATGATAATAAAATGCATCTAACAAAGTACTACCTCTTAAAGGAAATAATATCTACAAGAATTAGGCAAAATATCTGCACTTATACCTTTAAAGTTCTTTCATTTTTTAATATATATTATTTTCTTAAAATTATAATTTAACTCTTATCGATTCAAGGGAAATTTGCAACAATAAAACACGTCTCTCGTATTTATTTTTTAAAGATAAAAAAATAACAACCTATACAGGACTGATTATAAGGCGATAATGGGTTAAGGACCTATCAACTGCGCAAATTACTGTTAAGTAAATATTATCTAACTTTTTTGCTATGATACCTTTTTTACAATATTTACAGTGATCTTAAAACTCTAATTAAAATTATGTATAGAGAATAATGGAGCAGACAGACCATAACAACTATCAATAAGAGTGATACTATCATAAATCCCTCCTCGTATATTTAGGGTTCATTATACAGTGTAGCATATTCTTTGCTTATGCATAGATTTGCAGACGGTTGCCTCTTGTGTCGGAGAACGTGGCACATAGGGGTATTTGAACGATCTACGCGGCCAAAATTATTTTTTCGGTTCTATTGTATGCTAAATTATATTACCAAGTTAAGTTAATCAGTTACTTTGAATAAAATTACTTAATTTGTAATAAAAAATAAAAAAACGAAACTTAATTTTACAAAAAAAAAAAAATATTTTAAATGAAAACATTTATTTACAAAATAAATGTAAACTTTAAACTTATAACACCCGTCTTTTGCGTCGAGGATTAAAAATACACTATAAACAATCATATTTTGTCGTCCACAAACGTATTTTCATCTTCACTTCCAGAAGAACACAGTGGGTTCGGCTCTGCAGACAGGAGCATTTCTAGCGTCTGTGGTAGGAATGAATGCAACTTTATCCTCTTTATTCACCTCATACTGCTCAACAATGGATCGGAACTTAAAAGTATACGATTAAAAATGTCCCTGTTGCAGCTTTCTCGTGGATACTTTCGGGCAAAATCTTGTCGGCAAGACCGAAAGTGCTTGTTCCTTGCCTCTGCGGCTTCTTCAGACAGCTCCCCAATTGGTAACAAAGCATTTTTTATTATCTCTGCGCCATGAACAAGTATCTTGTGCATCGTGGGTGTCATGGGATGCCACGGGTAGAGGTCCACATATAGACGAGCAGTTTCTGATGCATACTTGTCATATTTTTCTGGGTCGACTTTATGTCCGCTTGAGATTGTCTCCAAAATGACTTTTATCCTATATAACAGGTCATAGCTAAGGCCCGTTATTTCTGCTGCCAATTTTGGGTCTTTAAAAAATCTTCGACTGGTGTTCCCATCATTGGTGTTTCCAAAATTTGCCTTTGGCATATCGACCAATAACCCGGTTTCATTGCGAAACCGGGTCTGGATTTCAAGTTTCTTCTCTTTCTCGAGTTCCTTTTCAGCCTCTGTTTTTCTTTCTCTATATTTTTTTACTGGCAGTTTATAAGCGAGATGTAGGATACTCTCAAATAATCTTATCCTGGCATGTAATACTGAGAGACCGAATTGTACTGCCTCGGGATTAACTTCTTTTGTTATATCCAATCGGTTAAAATCCTTTGAGGTTGCACCACAAATATAGCACCGGCTTGTTGCTGTGATTCCAGTGGCGGAATTACACACTTTTCCATCCACCATTGTCATGATAAATTTTGTGTTTGACTATAAACCTTTCTCATCCAAATCAACCCCAGTAGGAATGAGAGAATCAACTGATTTATTCACGTAGTTAATTTCTTGTTCTGTGCTATCCGAATCCGCATCACTGTGAAACTTTTGTTTGTATTGGGATTATTGTGATCCGTCGCAATCCTATTGATGAATCTTTGTTAGGGTATTCCGTTTTTGTTCATTTAAAGTTTGCAATACCTTTTACAGGGAGTCGGACAATCGTGTAACAGTAAGATCCACCAAGGGCTGTAATTGAGCTTCCGCACTAGTGCTAGTTATCTTGCACGCTTCTGGTGGGGGTAACACTTTTTCTTTCCTTTTGTAGGAGGCTATAACACGGAAAAATATGTTTGTTCGTCCTTCTTATGATTTCATACTGTTCTCTTGTTAGATCTGCGTCTATGTACATTTGGATCGCTTGCTTGACAGTCAAAGGGCTACTTTTATTTTTTGATGATTTTGTGCGATAATACACCTTTTTATATTTCGTTGCCCGAGTTGGTGTAGTGATGATTTCTTTGAGTACATTTGAAGCATCTCGCTTTCCCATTTTTCTCAACTCAACTTGCGCGGCATGCACTATCACCTCCTCTTCAAAGGTAGAGCGAAGCTTCTTCGTCTTTCTTCTTTTACTTCTCTCGCTCAATTGTTCAAAAGGTTTGCTTGGTCGACCAGATCGATTTTGCAGACTGTCAACCACTGGAATTTCAAAGGTTCCTTCTAGCCATGAACTATTGTATTGAACAAATATGTCTTCCTTATTATGGGCTTTGATCCATCTACGTTTAACTTCAGATTTAAAATGAGAAAAATTCCTTTTTAGGGTTTGTATTTGCTCTTGTGTATATCCTTTAGTTGACAAAAGTTGTTCTTTCAAGCAATTTAGTTTGTCTTTCAAATAAGGTAAATTTTCCTTCATCATGCGGTCAAACAAGTATTTCCGGACCACAACCTTCATTTCCGATGTACCAAGTGAACCTACAACAAAGAATCGTTAAGTTAAAATTGATAAAATCAAAATCTATTTTTTCTCACAATTTTGACCATAATTTTCAAAGTCCCAAAATGTATCTTATTCGGACTTATCCGGGGCCAGTTTTTTGATTTATTATTTACTGAAACTACCAACTTTAGAATATTATCAAAATTATAGCCGGATCTAACAGGGAAGTATGAAAACGACAGTAAAACATATATTTTTTTACAAAATAATATTCGTGGAAAAGACTTTTCTTTACCTCCCTTGCGTTAACTCACATATAAGTACATGATAAAAGTTTTTATGAAATAGCATAGTTACATACCTGTACTTTGAGAATCCATCACTTTTTCCACTACTTTAGAACTTATAGACATAAAATTCCACTTTCACAATTATGATTTTTAAGAGCGTCGAGAACTGATAACGTACACGGGTAACAGGATCGAATTCCGACTGACATAAAACAGGTAAGACTGCACGGGTGGGGTTGGAAGCGGTTATCTTTTGTTCTCGGAAGGGTTCTCTGTCTCTGGTAGTCGGTTACCTGGCAATATTTTGTGTTTTGATTTTTGACTTTTGGCTGCGTAGATCGTTCAAATACCTGTATGTGCGTGGGTTCCAGATATTTAAAATACTGTCCAGTATATTTTTCAAAAATTTTGCGCAGCATTCTATTGATTTTGATCTAGTATAATAATAAGATACGCTAAGTCCCACAAATGCTGTTGTACTCCTCGAATAATATTTTTTTGCAAAAAATTTCCCCTTACTGAATTTCGTAGCATATGTCTCCCCAAAGATGATGAGTGGCTTCGCATTTCTTACTCTGCGATAAAAAGAAACGAAAAGAATGGTTAGCGAAATACGCGTCGATAGCAAGAATAAAGTGTTTAGTATAGTGGTAATATATACTGAGTAATGTTATTTTGCCAAAGATTCCAAATTCCCAACATTGTTGTTAACATAATAATACCCAAAACCTATCATCAAATATTTCAGTCAGCATCATTAATCGCTATTTACCAAATATATAAGCGTGGAAAATTATTAATAGATAAAACAAACACGAAAAATATTAATGTATGCAGAATGGCGACGTGAGATTTACTCTAGAGAAAAAAAATACAAAAGGTTTTATTAAACAAATATTTCCTTGGTGAAACAAGATTTTTATTTTGTTCTCGTCTTATTTGCAAATGTTAAATAGTTAGAACACGTGCCATAAAAACTAACCAGTAAAATACAGTTTTAGAAAAGAAATACAAATATTTGTTATGAGATGTCGCTAGTACATAATATTTGAATACGCTTAATGAAAACTTGTTATTTACATTTTGCCAAGATTTACTTCGAGTAGGACATAAAAATTGGACCACATACAAACGGTAACTTTAAGCAATTTACCATATGATGGCTATAACAACATACAAAAAAATTTCAAACTATACATGTACAAACTATATACACTACCGTCAGAAAGTATCTGCCCACCTAGAAATTTCAATGTATCTGCCAAAATTTAATACCTAATTACACCTTTTTATTATATTAGGTAAATTTAATTGTTCTTAACAAGTGTCCATCACAATATTGTTTAGATAAGCCTTTTTGGTAAAATCACAAATTAAAAACCAATTAGAACAAATTTTCAAGTTTTGCATGATAATTGTTTTGAGGCGATTTCTGAGAATTCCAGTTAAATTAAGAACTCATTTCAAGTTTCTACGGACTATGGAAATTCCTAGTGACATTTTATGATACTAAAACTATGCCATAAACACCATTGCCCTTTTGGAAATTAACCATTCGCAAACAGTACTTTGTCATTAATACTCATAGGCTCAATTGTTTTGTGAAAATGCCAAAAACAAAAGAAGTTTCCTTTGAAAATCGGGCTCTGATAATTGCGAGACATCAAAATGGTCACTCGAGTCGACAAATCGCGAGTGATATGCGGTTACCAAGGTGAACTACATCGTAAAAAAAAATTTCTGCGGGACATGGAATTCTCAACAAAAAAACGTTCAGAAAGGCCTCGAAAAACGACTCCCGCTGAAGACAGAGTCACAGACAATGTCCAGCAGACGTAATCGCCGCCTAAACCGTACTAAAAATCACGGCTCAAGTAAACCTGGAGCGGCCCATCCCCATCAGAAGGAATCATGAGAAAAGAACAGTATCAGGAACTCAAATGCTTTCTTCTGGAAGAGATATTTTTCAGGAGAAATTTATTTTTCAGCATAACAACGGCCCTCAACATTCTGCTAAACAAATTAGAGAACTTTTTGACCAATGGAAATCCGATGACGTCCTGGAAGTGATGATTGGGCCTCCATAATCACCCGACTTGAACCCCATCGAATTGTTGTGTACAGGAGCGTTTTGAAAACTGAATCCAACATCAGAAAATCACTTGTCGGAACTTTTACAAGCAGAATGGGTTAAAATAACCGAAGAAACCCTAAATAAACTACTGGACAGAATGCCGAAACTCTGTAAAGCGGTAATTAAAAACAAATGAAGTCACATAGATGAGAAAAATCCTGGAAAATCATGAATATTTTTCTGATTTTCTAGACTGTAAATAATGTGAAAATAAATAATAATTCATTAAAATAAAAAAAAAAAATATATATATTATCCGGGTTTTTGTTGTCTTGGGACTGAAATAACTAGGTGGGCAAATACTTTCTGACGGTAGTGTATATTCAGAATTCTTAAGGCTTTTTGATAGTAATGTAATATGCAGAATTATTATGGTGGTACGCCAGGACTACATTTGAAATTCTGTGCTTGATTTTCTCTCAATACATTGAGAAAGAGGTAACTGAAAAAAATCAATTGTACCAAATTTTTCTATCACAACATATAGGAAGAACAAGACAAAAGGAACAAGAAAAAAATGTATATTGGAAATTTAAATGTAGCCAGAATATGGCCCATAATGGAGGGTCTAGGTATACAGAAGTAGGAAGGACAATAAGAAATATGAAGAAGAACACTGAGGCTAATGGACATAAACAAATAGAAAGAACAATATGAAGCTAGTGGTTAAAATTACGTCTCAGAGTTTGTTTTAGATATAAAGGTATTAATGAAACCAAACTGAACCATTTAGAAATAGCAGAGAATACCAAAGAAGTAAAAAATGGCAGTACACGAGACATCGATAATATTTTGGCCATACTAATTAAATATGGTAGATAATTTCTCCAATAAACGTGTCTTATAAATAAAATAATTGCAAGATCCTAATAGTTCCATGGTTTAAGTGTAAACTGCTTCTTCAGAAGACTATGTAAAAAAAACATTGCTGAGAAAAGACATCAGAAATCATCACCTGTTTACACTTAGCTTTACTGATTATTAGGTAATTATAGCGCAAGACGCTGCTGATTTCGAATTTATTTTACCAAAGTTGTACAAAGAATACAGCCATAACAGCCTAAGCATACTGATATTGCTAGTAAAACTGAATCAAATTCAGGCTTGCTAAGAACTGCGTACAATGTTTTTTTTTTACTGCATTGAAAATACCTGCATTTATTCCAAATGGACCTTGCCGATTTTCCTAGACAGCTGGCTTCAAACATACGTAGCAAAAAGGTTACTTAAAAGGATAAACTGTCTTGCGTAGACTTACACAAAACTCTAGCGATCAGGTTGTAGTGTCGAAGGTCTGATTCATTCATTGAGGTGGTTGGTTCATATGTTTATTTGGGGTCTCTCGTGAGTAATAATGGGACAGTAGAGAGAGAGGTAAGGAGAAGATATGAAATGCTGAAGGCTGCGATGAAGCCATTGAATAAGGTATGGAAAGATAAACAAGTATCCCAGCATTTGTGAAAGAGACTAGTTAATTACCTGTGATCCCAATCCTATTGTATAGCTGCAAGTTTTGGACCTTGAGACAAAGTGAAAGGAACAAAATAGACACAACGAAAATGTCCTGTTGGTGTAGAATGCTCAGGATTCCACGGATTGCGCATCAAACGAATTTATCAGTGCTCTATGAACTCAGAATACAACAAAAACTATCAATGATCATACGAAGTAGACAACTTAAGTACGTTGAACACATATGAGAAGATGATGAGACGCATGTAAACGGAAATTAATTATTTAGGGAATGATTCCAGCAAAAAGATCAAGAGGACACTTCTCATGTTGCTGGATTGACCAGATAGCTACGTTCACTAATAAATCAATTCACAACTTAATAGATGATGCTCAGGATACAGAAGCATCGAGAATAATTATTGACAACGCATCAAAGAACACCACATTCTTGTAAAGGAATTAGGAGAGAGAGAGGGACAGGGTTATCTTCACTACGTTTCTTCTTATTATTAAAAATAAGAATATATGCATACTAAAGAACATGCAGTGTGCAACTTTTCCAGCACAATTAAAAATTGCGGCGGGATTAATTTTCTTCTGTATTAACATTATTATTATTCAGTAGGTAACAGCTTTTTAATATATAACAATAAAGTAATTGCGTTTGTTTACAAATAAATGAAAGAAGTGATTATTTATAAATGTTATTATGCTTAAAAGTTTGCTAATTATTGAATTTTAAACAATTGATATCTAAAACAAAACTACGTATCTTTACAGAATTGTTTTGTTAATGTATGTCTGAGTGCACTAATTATATATCGGATAGCCGAAAAAACGTTTTACTAATTATCATCCTACAAATAGCTTCTTTATCTGGCCCTCATGCTCCAACGACTCTTAAAATGTTCTGGTCAGATTAAGCACTAAAAGTCTTAGTTGTCTTTTTGTAAAGTTAATTTTTATGAGGCCTGTTTTAATTCAACAATAAACTAATAAAGAGATGTGCTGCACTGAAAACCAACGCTTTAGAAATTGTCCACAATTTTTATCCACCAATTTTTCAAAATTAAAACGGATTTATATGACGATTAACTATTTTAGTCAAGGCAGTTTGAGAGGTTCCCGGACCCAAAATGGATTAACTGTTGAATAATAATGCATGTTTGGCTGTTAACTCCTCCATTACTGGGAAAAGTAACTTCATCAGAAAACAATATTTTGGATAAAAAATTTGGATTAGCCTCTGTTGTTTAGTAGACATGTCAAAATTTGACAATGCCTATATTTTTGTTCTGTCTTGGCAACTATGATGTTATAGCGTAAGTGTATTAAAAACAAGCGTTAAAATTGAAAAATTCAAAATAAATCGAAAAAGTTGAGATATTTCAATTTAAAATAGTCGAAATGTATAAATTTATTTTGAACACCCTATAGCATCTAACTCAAATTGCTTTACATATATCTGTTTTTTTTTTCATCTCCATAGAACGCTCGTACCAATTATGAGTATTCCACCTTCAGAAAAAATGGCGCTACTGGCAATTTTTTTACAAAACTGAAAACTAGTATTTTTTTTTTTTTTTTTTTAAAAAAAAGAAAAACTACTAGGTTTAGGTATATAACATTATTAATAAAAAAGTTATAAAATTTTACCCAGAATTTAAAAATAAATTAGAAATTAGGATGTTCCATTTAAAAAAAACATACGTTATATCGGCCACACTTTTTTGAAGTAGCCTGTATACTCAAAAATAATTTTAAACTGTGCACCTTAACATTCCCTAAAACTATTGTCAGTTCCTCCTATTATTCCGTGTACTCAATCTAATAAATCGGTAATTATTTTCCATTTCTTTCTTCCTATCCATTTCTTTGATTATTTTCTTATTTGTATTCCTTTCATTAGTCCTCTCTTCCGTATCCTTTATCTTTGCCAGGGTCGTCGTCAATCTACCTATCTCTCTCCTTTCTCTCAGTTTTTTGACTTGGTGGTCGTAGTGTTCTTTGTTTGTTCTTTCAATTTTTCTTCCTCAATTTCCAGTTTATATTCTATTCCTTCGATTATGATTTTTTGATATCATATTTTCACTCTTTTACCATTCTTTCTCTCGTTCTCTGCTTTATGCTTCAATTTCTCTTGAATTTCCCGTCCATTTTTTGTTTTAAATCGTTGTTTATGTAAACTCTCCTTAAATTTTTCAGTTTGTTTTTATTTTTCATCACAGCTTCTTTATCTCCCGTGTTTCTAAGTTCTATCTTGTATACAGTTGCTCCTATTTTTATCACATCTTTAATCTGTACTTTTATATTCATACTCCTCTCCATAAAATGTTCTACACCCATTTTCAGATCTGGTTGGCTATTCTCTTCAAATCTCATTCCCGATATTACAATATTATTTCTTAAGTAAATAATATATAAAACCAAAAATCTTTCTATAATGAATTTATTATTATAATAATAACCATCGTTAGTCTTATAAAATTTTTTAATTATTTAATACAAAGCATTTCTAAATGACAGCATTCAAAAACTTTTAGTTTGGACTATCCTACCTCAACCTTCTTATTGAAATCAATAACGGAATAATTTCGTTAATTTGTTACTAACTTAATCGTAGTAATCTTGAATATGAGTAAGTTATCATAATCCAGCCTCTCTCGTCCACTGTTTGAACATAGTCCTCCTCCAAGCCTTTCCATCCCATTCGATGTTGTACCTTTGTTATCTAGTTCTGGGTTATTTTTTTAGTTTGTCCGTTCGTCGACTAGGTGGTCTGTCTCTGCTTCTTTTATCCTACCGCGGTCTCCACTCAAAAATTCTTTTCGTGCACTTATTGTCCTTCAAACACGCCACGTTATCAGCCCACCTTCATTTGAGCTTCGTAATACGTGTTATGATATCAACTATTCTTGCACGATCCTCAGTGATCCTGCTTGGGTTTCTCTCTCTTTTTATAACCCCTAGTATTGACTATGCTACTTTTAATTTTTGTATTGTCGACCTTGTCAGAGTTAGAGTTTCAGCTCCGTATGTCATAACCGGTATTAACATGGCTTAAAGGTATATCGTCGTTCTTAAACGTATCACGTAGTTTTCCGAAAGTTGCCCATGCCAAGTCAATTCTTCTCTGGATCTCATAACTTTAGTTGTCTCTACTTAATCTTATCTCGGGCCCCAAATACTTGTAGTCGTATCCTTGCTTTATGGTTTGTCCGGATATGTTTATCTCTTCACTTAACACCAGATTATTCATGAGTTTGGTCTTTTTCCATATTTAATTCTAGATCAGTCCTTCCAACATTTTTATTGCATCTCCCAGATTATCTGTGATCAGGACGATATTGTCCGCAAAACCTAGAGTGATTCAGATATCGGCCATCTACATTGATTCCCAAATTATTACATATATACAAATATTAAATAAAAATTTATGATTAAGTAATTTTCTTTAATTAAACTATATTTATCATAACTAAAACAATTTATTCTTTTAGAATGTTTCTAAAGGAATTAATACCAAAAAGTAACTGTTCCTACTTCTATAAAATATAAAAAATGCAACAACTCTCTGTCTGTCTGTCTGTCTGTCTGTCTGCCCGTTAGTGCGCTTATCACTTGAGAACCACTTATCTGATGTACGTGCTTTTTTTTTTAGAATATACATAGCTTCTCTGATCTGGTAGATATATTTTGTTACGTAAGGTAACATAAGGAATAAGCAGTGACGATAATAGTGAATCAAGTCTGAAAAAAGTTTGCCGCTAGCGCGTTCTCTTGCTTATACTGCCTAAAACCATTAACTATGAAACAATATCATTTAGCAAAGAATATAATATATATAAAATGCAACATCTCTCTGTCTGTCTGTCCGTCCGTTAGTGCACTTATGACTTGAGAACCACTTATCCGATTTACAGGTTTTTTTTTTTAATTCATACATTTGTTCTCTGGCCAGGTTATCTATTATCTTCTATAATATATATAAAATGCAACGTCTTTCTGTCTGTCTGTCCGTTAGTGCGCTTATCATTCGAAAACTACTTATCCGGTTTACGTGCTTTTTAGTGTTCCGTACGAAACACTTATAAGATCACTTCGGTGTCTGTCTGTCCGTCTGTCTGTCTGTCTGTCTGTCCGTCTGTCACACCCGATTTTCTCCGAAACTATTTGCCATGAAAGTTGAAATTTGGTAATAATATAGGAATTGATGGCCTCATCAGAGCCATGTAGTTTTGAAAGTTAAATTTTGATTTAAGGGGTTAGTTTTGGGGGGTGAAATCGGAAGTGAAAAAAAATTTTTTTTATTAGGTAATCGAGTGTGGTGTCAAATGAAAGCTTGTGAAAACACGAGTAAAAAATATATATGTATAATGTAATACTTGCGCGTACTTTTCTTTGTATTATTTTTAAAAAATCGCGTAAAATCGCTGTCCACCCGCCTTATCTCGAAAAGTACTTATCAAAAAATTTTGAAAAAATTCTGGAATATTCTCCACGGGGTGTAGATTGAACGAAAATTATCAGGAATGCATTACTTGTAATAATTTATCTGGTATATAAAAAAAAAAACAGAAATTTCAAGGTCATCAATTTTCAGTAAAGATTGGAAGTAAACTTTGTTGAAAACTCATTTGGGGGTGTGTTTTATGACGTCACTGATCATTTTATACTTCCGTTACAACATTGTTTATTTTAAAAGCAATCAACGTACGGAGCACTAATTGCGCAAGTTCAACTTGCACTTGACCGGTTATTTTAAAAACATACGTATGTTCCCTGTCAGGTTATAGGATATATTTTATTACGTTAGGTAACATAAGGAATAAGCAGTGACGATAATAGTGAATCAAGTTCGCGCGAGTGGAACCACGGGCACGGCTGGTATACTATAAAAATGGCTTGTCCTATTCATTTTTGATTCTGTAGTATGTATAATTTTTTAAATACTAGCAAAAAAGACATTCTGATATTCCATAGCATATGTTTTACAACATAATAAATGATTATTTAATTTAACTATAATTTTTCATCGCCTTGCTGATAAACAAAAAACACCATTCATTTTAACAGTCAACACCGTTTGTGGAATCAAGGATTTCCTGTTTTTAAGCTAAGCAAGTGGCGTCTAAAATTAAAAAAAAACGCTCAACAGTGTTTCGAATATTCGAAATCCACTATCTCCGACATAAGAGCGGCCGTATGAAATCCAGTTTAAGCGTTTTTATTTAAAACAGTCACCTAATCATCCGCTAACTACGAGTATTATTAAATATCAAGTTATTTTCAAACAGTAATCGTTCTTTGAGTAGTTGATCTTCGCATAATTATTGCGACTTTTAACAAAAATTAACACAACCAGTAATTAAAATGCCCCATATATTTAACTAACAATAATTAAACGAATTAAAAAAAAAAACGTGGTAGGTAATTAGTTAGTTATTTCATTAAAATTACTTAAAAACCAGTGTTGAATTAATGCAGCAGAAGAGAGTCGTAATTTATTTTACAAGATGGATATTTATAGGTTGCACGTTTCTATAGGAATTTTTGTATGAAGTAAGTATAATATTTTAATAAATATGGAATTAATTGAATGATAATTAAGGGGTAAATTTGTGTCGGATAATAAATTAAGAGAACGAGTATTGTTTTTTTTTTATTATTTTTAAGAATTTCTAGACACCTTTAGGTTTAGTTCAAAATTATTTTTCTTTGGAAAATTCGATTTGTTTTTAAAGTAAAAGTGTTTGAATAGAAATTACGTAAGTAAAATGGTTCCTACGTCTATATATCAATAGTGAGTATAAGTTGAAGATTGCGAAATCTGTTTACCTCAGATATGCAATATGTAAGCTGGTATTTAAAATTTAGAGCTACTGATATTAATTAATATTCAAGATATTTTCTTTTTTCCTTCTAAAATATTTTATTCACTAATATTGTCGGCTATAACTCCGCGTAATACGAGGCTGGTTTAAAAAGTCCGTGCAAAGTCCGAGAGATGGCACCACCGGCGCGTATCGAGGAGGTCATGTTTAGTTAGTAGCATCTCTTGAATGAACGCACACCAAGTTTTCAGCCATATTGGTCTATTTCTTTGTGTTTGGCATTCGTGTGAATCAAGGAAGTCGAGTGATTTTCAAGAAATGGACGAAAAAGAATTTCGTGTGGTGATTAAACATTACTTTTGAAAGGCAAAACGCCCCAGTGAGACTAAAGAGAAGCTTGATAAACATTATGGTGACTCTGCACCTTCGATTAGAACAGTTTATAAGTGGTTTCAAAATGTGTTTTCGGACTGGCCATATGACGGCACAAGTGACGCTGAACGTTCTGGACAGCCTGTGGAGGTTACGACTCCAGAAAATCATTGATCAAATCCATGATATGGTGATGGCTGACAGAAGAGTTAAGGTGACATGAGATTGCTAGTGCTGTGGGCATGTCGACTGAATGGGTACATAATATTTTGCATAAACATTTGGACATGAGAAAAGCTGCTATCCGCAAGATGGGTGCCGCGATTGCTCACGCTTGACCTAAAAAAAACGGAATCGTGTGAAGTGTTGCTATTTAAGGATGGTTTGCAGCTATTCCAGCAAGAATCTGGAGGACTTTAAAGCGTCGTTTCGTCATGACCCCAAACAACAATCTAAACAATGGGTTACCAAGGGGGAATCTGCACCAAAAAAGGCGAAGACCGTTCCTTCGGCCGGAAAGGTTATGGCGACTGTCTTTTGGGATTCGCAAGGGATAATCCTCATCGACTATCTGGAAAAGGGTAAAACTATTACAGGTGAATATTATTCATCGTTATTGGACCGTTTGAAAACCGAGCTGCAAGAAAAAACGCCCGCGATTGGCCCACAAGAAAGTCCTTTTTCATCACGACAACGCACCAGACACACACCTCAGCAGTTGTGGTCGCAAAACTAATGGAAATAGGATTCCAACTCGTTTCACATCCCCCCTATTCTCCAGACTTGGCTCCCTCGGACTACTATTTGTTCCCTAATTTGAAGAAATGGCTGGCGGGACAAAGATTTTATTCAAACGAGGAGGTGATTGCAGACACTAACGGATATTTTGCAGACTTGGACAAATCCTATTATTCGGAAGGGATCAACAAACTAGAACATCGTTGGACGAAGTGTATAAGCCTAAAAGGAGACTATGTCGAAAAATAAAAAACGTTTACCCCAAACGCACATAAGTAGTTTTTATTTTTGCACGGACTTTTCAAACCAGCCTCGTAGTTTCGGGTTACCTTGCGCGAAATCTCAGGTTCGGCGTTTTCTATTACAGCTTTGGACAAAAGTATTAGACACCCCTAATACCATAAACACGTGAAACTTATAAAATATTTAAAAAAAGACTAATTGTTTTAAACTAAGGCGCTGTCAAAAGCTAACTTAAACAATACATAATCTTTTTTACAGGTCCATAAAACACCTGGCCCACAAAATTGCGATAATGAGTTTTTTTTGAAAAATATTTTTTAATGTTTTATCAGTCTCTTTTTACTACTTGTAGTGTCAAGAAGCTTCCGTGCGTATTTTTATTTGTGAACTGGACATTCTTATATTTGAGAAATGTCTAAGAAAAGTGAGCTTGGCATCGAAAAAAAACGAATTAAAATTCAAACCCTACATAAACAGGGCAAGTCCCAAGTACAAATAGCCAAGTTAGTCAAATGTTCTTGGTGCACAGTGCAATATACTATTAAAAGGTTTGTGGAGACTAGCTCCCATGCCAACAAAATGAGAACGGGCAGAAAACGTAAGACTAATGAGCGACAGGACAGAAAACTCATCCGCAAGTCTATTAAAAATCGAAAAAAAAACATCATCTGAGCTCGCACTCTGTCGGAAGAGATTGGGATGCCGATTAGTTCTCGAACGGCAAGAAGAAGACTTACAGAAGCTGGATTAAGAGGTGCAAAGCTAGAAAGAAGCCTTGGCTTTCAAGACCAATAGGAAAAAACGCTTAGAATGGGCTCTGAAGCACCAACATTTTAGCGAAGAGGATTGGTCTAATGTTATATGGTCCGACGAATCCAACTTTGAGGTAAGTTTTTATATGATTTATTTTAACAAATAACTACATACAATTACTCTTGATTTAATCCGTTTTAGTTAAAATAATAACTAATTTTTTAATTGAGTATTTTTTCTATTCTTACAGCTTAGTCGGAACGTCAGGTGTGACATTCGTGAGGCGGCGTGTCGGCGAGGAATACCATCCAGATTGCGTGGTACTTACTGTAAAACACGGAGGAGGCAGCATTATGATCTGGGGCTGCATGGCTGCTAAAGATGTTGGCGAAATGTTCGTTTGTAAAGGCCGCATGGACAGCCAAAAGTACATAAATGTACTAGAAACTATACTGATGCCTTCGCTAACGCGCATTTTTGGCGACACTAATTTAGACGACATCAAATTCCAGCAAGATCATGCCCCTTGTCGTAAATCAGCGGCTACGATGCGCTGGTTTTGAGACAATAACATTGTCTTGTTGGATTGGCCTGCGCAGTCCCCAGATTTTAACCCTATCGAGCATCTTTGGGGCATTCTGAAGCGCAAGATACAGGAGCATAGCATAACATCAAAAGCAGCGCTAAAAAGCGCTTTAATGGATGAGTGAGATGCCCTAAGTACAACTAAATGTACTAGGTTTGTACGCAGCATGCCCCAAAGAATTGCTGCTGTAATTAAAGCTAAGGGCGGACACACCAAATATTAATTTATTTCATAATTTTACCTCGATATACGATTTTACAAAACATACAAATTTAATTTTTTACCCTGAAACACAAGAAATGAAGTAAATTGTAGGATGCCTAATACTTTTGGCCAAGGCTGTATATTATTTAAAGGCAGGGTTATATATATTATTTAAATCTATTTAAATACATTTGTCTAGCAAGCAACTCAGATCTCATACATCGGTAAACTCTGAAATTTGAAAATGTAGTAAGGTGGAAAGTCGCTTGCGTCAGAAGATATTAACAATGAAAACAGTATTTTTCTCACTCTGTTTTCAAGTGGAGAGCATATTTGGACCAGAGGCCGACGAGGATGGAAAACTGCCGACGGCATATGGTGGACCAGAAAATGCTAAAAATTGAGACAGTGTCTTTGCCGGACTGAATGAATCGATGATCAACTAGATACGATTATAGATAGTAGAAGGTCGGTTTTAATGTCTATGAAAGTTTTTGTAGTATTAAGGCAAATAGAGTTTTTGCTTGTCGGTCCTCGATTTATCCAGTCGGATTGCAGATATGAGTGTCACTCGAGAATACAAAAGATACTTTTAATTGTCAGAATTTTCTGTTCCAAGTAGTGTGGCCATAATAATATTCCGTCGGTCTCGGCACATAATCCATCCAAGTCAATTCCAGATGTGCGTCCCACCCAAAACTAGAGCGGAAAAAACAATGTCATATTCCTGGAATTATAGTAAATCCTTTGAACAATCACTCATTAAAATCTCTGTAGTAGTTTAGGTTTTAAGTAATAAATACTGGGTCTGTCCGGAAAGTAATGTCACCGATTTTATTGTGAAGTTATTGTACTGTACGGTGATGGAGGGAGTCACCTACCGAGCGAGTGCTTGCTCAGTTGTTTCCGAGAGGGTAAGGATGGACGATTTCGTAAACCACTGTTTCGTCTCTTATACAAGTCGCGATGCATCGCTCACTGGAACAGAGATACGCGATAAAATTTTGTGTGAAACTCGGCAAGTCCGCAGTGGAAACTTTTCCAATGGTTCAGTAGGATTTCGAGGATGGGTGTTTATCACATGGGCAAGTCTACAGATAGTACAAGGCGTCTCCTCACCCCAAGAAGGCTCGAATAAGCACATCAAGACTATGCTCATTCTGTTCTTTAACATCAAGGGGATCGTCCGACATGAGTGTGTATCTCCCGGAACAACCATCAACTCTAAATTTTACTTGGAAGTGCTCAAGAAACTAAGAATAAAGATCCAGCGCGTCAGGCCAGACATCATCAGCGAATAGAATGTGGAAACTTCACCATGACAACGCACCTGCCTACATCGCCTTCATTGTGACCTACCTGGTTAGATCTAACGTGGCAACGCTGCCCCAGCCACCTTATACTCTCGACGTGGTTCCCCCAGACTTCTTTTTGTTTCCCCGCCCCGCTTGAAATTCCCCCCTGAAAAAGCAATTCCTGAACAGGCATTCTAGGACGCCTTCATAGCTTGGAAATTGCGCTAGCAAAAATGTATCGACGCAGGATGAGACTATTTTGAAGAGTATTATACCGATCTGGTCAGTACATTTCTTTTAATCGACTTAGTCACATTACTTTTCAGATAAGCCATGTACATACATAATTCCACTTATCTAATTATTTATGGGAGTTTCTTATATCTGTTCTTTTTTTTGCTATACCATAAAGTTGTTTTATGGTTATATTTTTGCTTCATTTTCCCCTGGTTTTCAGAAAGAGAAAAAAATATATCAGTATTAACTTAGAATTCATCTCATTACTTCACGCAATATTCCTATATGCCAGTATTCTGATCAGCATGTTTAGACATCAAATTTAATTTAAGCAATGATTCAGTAAAATATAAATTATGCAGTCATTTCGTAATAAATTGCAAGTGAAAGGATAAAACTTTCTATCCTACACTATCATTGAATTATTCCACTGCAAGTTGCCATTTCCTTAAACAGCTTGATTTCATTGTTCTTCCTTATTTATTACTGGAAATGTTTATTGTTTTGTTGATTTATTTAGTCGTAAATACCTATCTATATCTAGATAATTATAATTATTCAAGAGTGTTTATTAGAGATGTAACTGGAAGTACTTTTTAGGATCCGGCCAAACCGGGTACCCGGCCGGGTAGGATCCGGCAATATTATATTAAGCTCGTTCTTTTATGTCTTATTAATATTTTCTTCCAATACTGTCAACTTTACGTACTTTTTTATGATTTGGCAATATTGTTAAGGCGACATAATTAGTGCTTCTGGTTGTTTTGTATGAAACTTCGTATTTATCGCTAATAAAATGAATCCTTGAGCGAAATAATAATATTCTTTTCCAATATTTTCTATGATAAAATATTTTTTTAACTATTGCTGGGTTTTAAAAAATAAGTAAAGTCTGAAAAACTGTCTATTTGATGAGGAAGATGAATTAAAAGCAGTATATGTGTGGTGTGATGTGAAAATCAGGTCAATTTTAGGACAAAAAGCTCGTACTTTATCTTGATGGAAACATTCAAAACTTAAGCATCTCACTGAGTTGGTCAATGAAGATGAGGACAAAGCAGAATCATCAACCATATCTGGGAATTTAAAATAAGTTAATATAACAGAATATTTTAGGATAATCAAGCAGTGGAATATAAATGATCTTCAAGCAATACCTGTGCAGTGTGTACACAGCAATAGAAGAGATTTGTTTTGGACAACCAGTCTTTGTCGTTTGTAAAAAATATAGATAAGCGGTAAACTGAAACGTAATTGTATTAACGTTATTGTTATTTACTTTTCTACAGTAAAATGCACATATAACTTAAAGGATAAAGGTAATAATAAATTATTTTGAAAATAATTTTCTTCCTTCCTGTTTATCAAAAACTAAGCTAGCAAAATATTCTTCTAGTTAAAAAATAATAAAAAACACAAAAATTCTAAATACTTCTTCTTTATGGTTTAATTTTGCTGCTTGCCCTTCTTCTTCATAGCCTTTTTACATCCATTGTCGGACATAGGCCTCCCCTTTTGTTCTCCACTTATATCTGGTTGGAAATAATATTCCCAACTTTTGAGAAGCTCTCCTTGCTATGCCTGCAACATGTTCATGCCAGGACATATTTGCTCCCAAATTAACGCCCAACAAATTGAGTGACGATGTTAGAGGAATGGAGTGCCCCGACATAACTATGTCGGGTTCAGCAACGTTAACTTTTTTGGAAAAAAAACTGCCACCTGGGTTTTTTGTAGCCTTAAATTCCACTTGGTTACTGTCACACCAAGATAGAATTTCTTCCAGGTCTTTGTTAAGTTGAATGATTTCCTGATGTCTGCGGATATTCATCTGAGTAGCCGATGTCCGAGCGTTCAAAGCGAATGAAGAGATAAGTTTACTGTCATCTGCAAAGCTGTAGATTGGATTCTTGGTCTTTTCCAGCAGATCCTTAATATAAATGAGAAAGAGAGTAGGAGACAGTATAGAGCCTTGAGGTACACCGGTGTTGATAGTGAAGGTTGAAAAAATCCGTCGACTGCCACTCGTAAAGAACGCTCTCTGAGGAAACATGAGAGCCACAAACAGAACTTTTCAGACATACCATAAAACGTAGCTTAGCCAACAGTCCATCGTGCCGCAAATACGGTCGAATGCCCTGGATATGTCAAGAGCAGCCGCTCGAGATTCTCCAAAGTGTTCAACTGCGTTGTTCCAAACATGTGTTACATAAGTCAGAAGATCTCCTGTTGATCTATTTTTACGAAAGCCATATTGGTGATCGCTAATAATATTAAATCCTTCAAGATATTTTAGAAGATGGTGATTGATAGCCTTTTCCATGACTTTCGATATTATTGAAAGCAATGCGATTGGTCGGTAGTTATTTGGCAAGGTCCTCTTGCTTTTTTTAGGTATCTGCTGAACTGTGGTACATTTCCAGCAGGAAGGAAATATTCTCTTTCTGTAGGATGGGTTGAAAAGTCTACAGAAAGCTGGTGTTAGTTCCCTCGCACAGTTTTTGAGAACTATGCAAAATCCTATAAATCCTGCAGTTGTAATGGAACAGTAATGTTTTGGTTTCCCATAAAGTCTATCGTTTTCTCACAAACTCAGATTTTAAATCGTCCCTTCGTGAACCTCATCATTAATTATGGAGAAAAATAACTAAAAACGGACAAAAGCTCATATTTCAGCAGTCTACCTACTGCTCTCTCATTTGTCAATCTATACCGAGACACGTTTCGCTGAATCACGGTTCACCAGTCGGGTTAGGATCGACAAACAATCTAACAGAATTTACTAATACTTATCCGGATACTTACGAAACATAATGGTAGGATGCAACGAATCGTGTGCCCTCGGTGTACTAAGTACGTATACCTAATGCTCCATCAGAGGCTGACGCAGGAGCTACAAACGGACAGAGTGGTTGACAGGGCCAACACTTCAACGCAGGCAACGCAGTTTTCGAGGATTCCCCTGAGGCATATCTTGTAAAACAACTGAAAATGGACGAAGGCCAATATTTTAGCAGTCTACCATTCTCTTATTCGCCCACGGCTCATTAGGCGGGCTAGAGCATTTTACATTATACTGTTCTATTTATGGATGAAGGTGGAGACCCCTACGAAGGCAACGGGTCTGATCTATTATTCAGATAGATTAAAAGCGTCGAGTGGAGTAGGAACTGTCATATATGTATATAGAAAAGGCTAAGCGAAGCTTTAGCCTTCCACTAGAGATAAGTGCATATTCCAGGCAGAAATTTAGGAAATATGTGTTCACGAGCTACACTAGCCAAAGACATGCGAAGGACGTGACAACTAACAACTAATGTCCTGCATTTAATGAGGGTCCAGAACAAATTAGTAGTAGGAGTATCACTTAAGGACACATTTACAGAAAATAGATATCTACAGTGGTTCCACAATAGGTAGACTATATGGTGAAGAGGACGAAAATTCTATGCACATCCTATATGAATGTGCGGCTTTAAATCGGATTAGATATAAATTGGTCGAAGATCTACATAATAGCGATAAATTACTCTATGAAAAGCTTAGAGGGAAGCTGATAAATCGGCATAATAAACCGAGAGGCTGCAGTGCACAAACAGGGACAATGGGTTAACCCGCCTATAACCAACCATCTAGCATCGGTGATTCTTAGGAATCCTATTGTTTCCTACTTTGTTTTTTCTTATATCAACGAACCGCTGGAAGAAAATACAAGAGTCTACTGTATGGTTTTGCTCATGAGAACCTGCTTGTTTCATCATAACTTATTGAGGCATATAAGAAAACTTCCACTTTTGATTGCTGTTTTTCCAGCGGGAATTTATATGTGCTATTTTCTTGCCAGGAAAGTTTAACCTGTAATGTTTGGAGAAAATATTCTCTAATTGTGGCTAATCATTGCCGCTGTTCACAAGCTGAAAGTCCTAACTCCGATAACACAGGGCAACAAAAAAATATTTTTTGTTTTGGTGCCTGGATTTTAGAGGTGATTTTAACTATATTTGGGACGCTAAATCTATACATGCAACTTATCTACCAATGTGGTTTTTATTCAGTATATTCATTTATGAGAGTTCTAAAATTATTATATATTCATTAATGTAGGTACAATGGTTTTATTGTCAGTCTGTAATTGAGTAAATTCCAGGTAAATCTATAAATAGTGGAACCATTGCCTATCGGGGTACCTGAACTGACCCTTTTAATCACCTAACTCGGGTAAGTCTCGTCAGTTTGTGCGTTCTTACTAATGAGAGTAGATCGAATTCGGCGTGTTATTTTATGTTAAGAAAAGAGTGTTTTTGTGTTATTGAACAAAATTAAAATGAGTTCAGGTTCCAGTTCAAGAAGAAGTTGTGTAAATCAACCTGATGTGTTTTGCTATATATGCGGAGAATACATGTTTCAACAAAACAGATAAACTATTACTGACTTTGTAAAGCGAGCGTATCTTGGATACTTTGGAGTTAAGCTTGGTGATCAGGACAAAACGTGGGCCCCGCATCTCGTATGTAAAACTTGTACAGAGCATTTACGGCAGTGGACTACCGGAAAAAGAAAATGTCTAAAATTCGGCGTACCAATAGTTTGGAGATAACCAAAAAACCACTTCAATGATTGTTATTTCTGTTTAGTAAATACTAATGGAATCAATCGAAATAACCGCAGTAAGTGGACTTATCCCAATTTAGACTCGGCAATACGCCCTATCCCGCACTTCAGATGAAATACCGATTCCAACATTTCATCAGCTACCACATATCTCTGATGACGAATATTTTCCCTCTGATCGCTCTTCTGATGCTAATAAAAGTTCTGATGCTAATGAAACTAACAGTGACTATGAGGGGACGTCATCAGTTCCTCAACGCTTCAATCAAAATGAATTAAATGATCTCACCAGGGATCTCAATTTATCGAAAAAAGCTTCTGAAGTACTGGCTTCTAGGTTGAACGACAAAAATTTACTGGAACAAGGAACCAAAATTACCTTTTACCGTACAAGAGAAAAAGATCTGCTACCATTCTTTTCTCAAGAAGACAATCTTGTATTTTGTCACGAAATTAGGGGACTCATGAAAGAAATGGGACTTTCTGAATATATTCCAGATGATTGGCGCATTTATTGACAGTTCAAAGCGAAGTTTAAAATGTATCCTTCTACATAATGGGAATAAATATGGTTCAATACCACTAGCTCACTCAACGAAACTGAAAGAAGAATATAATACCATAGCTTTGGTCTTGCAGAAGATAAAGTATTACGAACATCAATGGATGATTTGTGTAGACTTAAAAATGGTAAACTTTCTTCTTGGGCAGCAAAGTGGTTACATGAAATATCCGTGTTTCTTGTGCCTCTGGGATAGTAGGGACAAAACACACCACTGGGTTAGAAAAGATTGGCCTCAGAGAGAAAACATGGACGTTGGGAAAAAAAAAGAATGTCATTAACGACGCTTTGGTTGAAAGAGTTAAAAAAAATCATACTTCCTCCGTTACATATAAAGTTGGGCTTAATGAAGCAATTTGTAAAGGCTCTTGATAAGAATGGGTCTTGTTTTGCATATATAGGGGTAAAATTGCATCAGTTGAGCACAGAAAAACTCAAAGCAGGGATATTTGACGGCCCACAAATAAGACAATTAATTAAGGATCCTGCCTTCATAAATTCAATGAATCAAGTTGAACGAGAAGCTTGGACATCATTTGTTGCAGTTGTAGAAAATTTTCTAGGCAAACATAAAGCTCAAAACTATGTTGAAATGGTTAACAAGATGCTTAATAGTTTCAAATTCTTAGGGTGCAATATGAGTATTAAAATACACTATTTACACAGCCACTTAGACCGTTTTCCAGAAAATTTAGGAGAATTGAGTGAGGAACAAGGTGAAAGATTTCACCAAGATATTAAAGTTATGGAGGACCGCTACCAAGGAAGATGGGACATGCACATGATGGCAGATTACTGCTGGAGTTTAAAAAGGGACTGTTTAAAAAAACAATCAAGAATGTCGCGGAAAAGAAGCTTTCCAAGTGTTGAGTGACTATTTCATTTCTTCAATGTTTTTTTTTTGTTTGTAAGTACGACATAATATTGCATTTTGTATAACTAAAATAAAAATTTCGTATCTACTTTTGTTTACTACACTTACGGATTTGAGTTACAATAATGTAACTTATATTTCTCTAAAATTGTATATCTTAAAAATTTGAGCTCCTAGGTACAAATGAATACGTTATTTGAATTCAGGACATCAAATTGATATAGAATCAGCTCAAAAAACCTCGAACAAAACCAAAACAGCTGTTCCCTGTGTAATTTACCAACTGATTATTTGTATATTTACTTATTACTTACTTCCCCTTCTTCTTTTCTTATCTTATATTTATTATTTTATCTGTTTTGTCCTTGTAATTTCTTTATAAGTCTAACTACCTATGGGTTTAATTCTAAATTTAGATATGTTCGCCCTACCATGTGTCACTATGGAGATTAAAAGGGAGGGGATCCACTCTACTAGTGATGCATAAAATTAGTACAGATCTAACCACCATTAATACCTTTAATATATTATGTTCGGTGTTAATACCCATATCTCGCCATGAGCGCATCTAACATCATTTTAATCTCTGCTCTCTTTTTATGTCAAATATCTTAAAAATCACATTAATAGTGAGTTGTTTTTAGATATTTTCAATTAAATGATCGCCTAAAAACTTTTTTTTTTTTTATTATATATTAATTAAAGACATGACGAAACTATTGAAATTTTTCCCGTAACTACTTAAAAAGTTAATAACACCTATTTGGTTACATTTTCTCAGTTGGCAGGCTCGAAGAATCTAATGCCGTTAGATTCCTATATAATTACACAGTTTAAATAACAGCATAACAAAAACTTTTCTTTAACTTCATTATTTGATGTTCACTAATGATCATATAAGTACTCGGTACCCATCAAGGTTATTCCAACACTTGGCAAATATGTTATTTTTTGTGTTTTTTTTTTTACTTTTTACAAGAAAATGTTAGTTGTTGTTTTACAATCTAAGTGATATTAACAAAAGTCGTTTGTTTTAAATGGTTTGATAGAACTACTAAATAGCTAACGAACTATTCTTGAAAATGTGTTGTTTATTTATTATATTTTAATATGTAATTACGATTAAAATTAGTTTTATATGACATCTGGTCGTCGATAATAATGTTAAACTAATTTATAAATCGTGTAGTTCTGTAGTCTGTTTTTTAAAATTCACATAAATAAAAGTCAGAGATAGTTCAATATCTTAAATATGAGTCGAAGCACACCTGAAGCAATAAAAATAAACATTTTAAAAGGATCAGTTTGCGTGTTTTAAATACTGATGTCCCAATTTGTATTATTTGGACTTACTTCATATTATTCAGTATATATCACACTACACCTAAACACTTTATTTTGTGCACTCGACGCGCGTTTCGCTAACCATGTTAGCTTCGAGGTCAGGAGCGATGATTGACTAACTAAGCTAAACTACAAATCTACCCTATTTATACTTAGCCTAACCCTTGAATAACTCAGCGGAACTAATGACATAGGCAAGGCATCAGTTCCGGTCAAGTAACCAGTAGAGGGTGACTATAAGGAATAGGTCCTCTGTCTTTATTTTAATCTACTTTTACATTTTATGATTTCCATACTTTCGTATGCGTTCAACAATCTCCTGATCAGATACATTTTTTATTAATCTTAGAATTATCTATTAGTTACAGTATGATCAGCTTCAAGGGCATGTTCGGCAATGCTAGACTTTTCTGTGTTCTACTGCTATTTTATGTGTTCTAAATTTTTTGAGAAATCTTGTTTTAATTGACCTTTTAGTTTGCCCCCCCAACATATTTTTTGTCAGCAATCGATTACAACTAATTTCATAAATTACACTTTTTCTCACAATTACGAATCTTAATTTTGGATTTCTAAGATATTCCTCAGAATGTCTGATGACTTATAGACTAAGGTGAGGCCTACCTTATTAAATGTACGTGATTGAATCCCCTTGCTATATTTCCGGATTATATGGTATGGAGACATCTATACTTTGTGTTATTTTCATTTCGCGTGAAAAAAGAGGTGGAATTCTGAATATTAATTCTAAACTTATGTCTATTTACATTAGCTTATTTACTAAGTCATCGTCATAACTCTAGTTATTATTTCTAATATGATTCCTTTACTTTATTAAAGTTTACTCTATTCAGAGGGAAAGTGACCGAACGATGAACTAAAAAATGTAATGAGGCTAATTTATGTTGCTTGCAATGAAATGAATCACTTAGGAATATATCTATCTGTTACTGCGTCCTTCCTATAGATATCAAATTCTAATATAGTATTATTTTTAATAATTAAAATAACTAGAAAAGGGCAATTGTCCGTTGTTCTCAACTTCGTAAGTGAATTAATGGAATCCATACGGCTATTTAATTTTAGAAACAAAAATAATCAATATTTGATTTCTTTTGTATCATAAATCCGAAAATTATCATCCAATACCTATCCATACCCTTGGGAAATATTCGATTTCTTGACTGGCCTTCGATTTCAAAATTTACTCATGAATAAATTGGCTAATGAAGGTGATAAGCAATTATCAATAGATGTTCCTTCTTTCTGAACATAAATTGATTGTTTTATTGGAAATATTTGTCCCATACAAAGTTTAGATAATGTTAAGTATTCACGAATAATTTCGTTTTCAAAGTCCATCATTCTAGTAATTCTGATATTGTAAAGGTTGTGGAAATTGGCACCCTTGGGAACAAAGAAACTAACATCAAAAGAAAAATTAAGACTTTACCTTCATTATGAACTAGATTTCTTATTTTATTAATGAATTCTAACGAATTCTTCACTGCGAAAGTATTTTAAACGGTAACTTCTCAAGTTCTTTTGATAAACCATTTGGATATTAAATATGTGGGTGATCCGACCGATGAAACAATGGGGTTCGCATTGCTTTTCCAGGTTTTGTGAATTTTGGGTAAGCAATACAATTTTGGTATGGTCGGATTACTCACATTTAAATTTGAATTTTAGCGAATCGGAGACAGGGTTCTTACATTTTTTAAAGAATTTTTAATCTCTGATATCATTCTCAGTAATGGATTTCTTATTCCCTTTTCATAAGGGCCGGGATTCCCTCCTAGAGATAATTTTATCAGAAATAGTTGCCTCACATTGAAAGTTATATTAGTACAGGACTGCCAGAAAGTAGTAAATCACTTGTTAGGGAAGCATGTCGCAATCAAAATATTGAACAAACATGGTTAACAACACAAATTCTGATTCACCAAAAAAAACTAAAAGTAGTTAAAGGATTGAAAAAGAAAGATGTCTTCTACTTAAAAGCGGATAAAGGAAATAAGGTTGTTAATTGGATAAGAAAGATTACTTTGAACGCGTACATAATCTTATCGAATCTGGCCCTTATGAAAAGGTAATAAGAAATCCATTACGAGAATGATATCAGAGGTTAAAATTCTTTAAAAAAATGTACGAGAACCTTGTCTCCGATTCGCTAAAATTTAAACTAAATATGAGTAAGTTCCGATCATACCAAAAATTGTATTGCTTACCCAAAATTCACAAACCTGGAAAAGCAATGCGACCCATTGTTTCATCGGTCGGATCACCCACCCATATTTAATATTCAAATGGTTATTATCAAAAAGAACTTGAGAAATTTATCATTAAATACTTTCGCCAGTGAAGAATTCGTTCGCGATTTTTGATACAAAGAAAGCAAATATTGATGATTTTGTTTTCTAAATTAAATCAGTCGGTATGATTCCATTAAATTCACTTACGAAGTTGAGAACAAAGGACGATTGCCTTTTCTAGATATTTTAATTTATTTAAAAAATAATAATAGATTAGAATTTGATATCTATAGGAAGGACACAGTAACAGACAGATATATTCCCCTAATGATTCATTTCATTGCAAACAAACATAAATTAGCCTCATTACATTTTTTAGTTCATTCGTTTGGTCACTTTCCCTCTGAATAGAGTAAATTTTAATAAAGAAAGGGAATCATATTAGAAATATAACTAGAGTTAATGGTTGTGACGATGACTTAGTAAATAAGCTAATAAATAGAACATAAGTTTAGATTTAATATTCAGAATTCCACCTTTTTTACACGCGAAGAAAATAACACCAAGTATGTCCCATACCAGATAACCAAAATATAGCAAGGGACTCAATATAAGGTATTTAATGAGGTATAGGCCTTAACTTAGTCTATAAGTCATCAGACAATCTGAGGAATATCTTAGGAAATCCCAAAGATTAAGATTCCTAATTGTGAAGAAAAGTTGAAAATTACGAAATTAGTTGATTGAAATTGTGACAAAAAGTATGTGGGGAAAACTAAAAGGTCAATTAAAACGACATTTTAAAGAACATTTTAGCCCACTTAAAGATAAAAGGTAGAATAAGAAAAATCTAGCATTGCCCGAAACATGCCCTATGAAGAAAAACGGATCATAGGTAAAAATTAGATGATCAAAGATTAATAAAAAATGTATCCTGATATGAGAATGTTGAAACGCATACGAAAGTATGGAAATCATATAATGTAAAAGTAGTTTAACTAAAGACAGAGGCCTATTAACCTTAGAGTCACCTCTAACGGGGTATCTTGACCAGGAAACTGAGAGGTCTTGCCTAAGTCATTAGTTCCGCTTGAGTAATTCAAGGGTTAGGCTAAGTATTAATAGGGTAGATTTTGTAGTTTTAGCTTATTAGTTCAATCATCGCTCCTGATGAAGATAACATGGTTAGCGAAACGCGCGTCGAGTGCAAAAATAAAGTGTTTGGTGTAGTGGTGATATATACTGGAGCAGTGTCATTGTGCCAAACGATTCCTTATTCTCAAATTAGTTACTTCATAATGGTCGAGTTAGAGTAGTGTATGTAGAATTTAGGAAGAACATCTACATCCCGCATTCATGTCATATATGTTGATTTAGGCAGCTCATGAAAGGCATTGAGGCTACCTCTTTTTATTTTTTGTTGTAGGGGATGCCGTTGGATGTTCCCCTGGTAGAGACATGATGTGGCCCATTACGGTTCATCTCTAACTGCGGGTTAACTTCTTATTAATGCTGCGTGCATTGACGCACCAACGGTTTTAGTTCCGCCGTGCGCACTTTAAGAATATGGGGCTGCCTTTTCATAGGTTAAAACGGGTATTGCCCGTATAAACTGGTAGTTCTGAAAATAGCTGCATTGTATAATTCTTGGTTTCATTGTAACACAATCCTGACATGTTTTAATTTATTTTATTCTTTCCTCTTTTCTTGAAAAGTAATAACTATTGCTAATCGGCATTCGCTCTCCATTATTACTACATCATCCATCCGATTCCGTTTGTCGCCTTCTAGATCATATTGTAATTTCCTTGTCGAAGCCTAGGTGTTGAGCCTTGAATGAGACCGATGATTGTGTAATTCCTTAATTCCTTTTAATTTTTTTGGTAACTTTTTCATCAACAAAAACATTTTGTACCATCTAGAATCACATTTTCCCAACCTTAGCTTCCCAGTGATTGATGCTTTTCGTCTTTGCTGGATGTTGTTTTGTTCTAAGGCTTGCTTCTAGTATTGCCGATGATTATTCTTTTCTAGTTTTCGCTCGTAGTAATTTGGACTAAACGACTGCAAGTAAAATTTATGGTTTTGTCCCTCGCGTCGACCTTATATTTTTAAAATGCGGTTCATCGTTCATTTGTGGTGTCCAGAAACAGTACACCCCCCCCATGTTTAGGACAGGCAGTTTTGCCTGCCATGTGGGGAGTGCAAAATAGGTTGGCAGCAATTTACCAACTCTTACCCACTCGACTACTCCTTTTAAACATCTGTCTTGTATGGGCCTTGTTGCCGACGACACAATGACTCTAATTTTCCAAAATTACGGGTTTATTGCCTTTTCCCCAAGCAAAGATGTGATTTTCAAAGGTTAATATTTTACAAACAAAGTCCATTGTACGGCTAATTATATAAATCAACTATTTTTAGCCTTAGTTTAGTTTGCTCTTTTCGTTTTACTTACGACATTCAAATAATATAAATCTGACATCCAGGTCAGTTTCAACCGAACATTTATAAGACAATCCATTAGGGACTTTATAGATTTAATATATCTTTGTCCTTAAATATTTACCCACATACATTATGATAAATTTTCGCGCCATCTCCATAGAATTCCATCTATTTTCTTTTTTATGTTTTTCAGCTTGTTAACATAGAGTGTTTTTTGTTTGTTTACAGGTAAACCAAAAACAACCGACTATTATCGGCGGTTCGTCATCGAAATGAACCAAAATATTGGGTCGTTGTTGGATCAACAAGTGGCCATATGGAGTTACTGTACTTATAAAGTTAGAAATCATGATAGACGTCGTGAAATGTTTAAAAATGGGGCATATAAAGTACATATGATGATATGGTGTTAAATTGTAATATCTATATAATATATATTATATATATATCTATATATATATATATCTATATCTATACATATTTATACATATATATAATATATAGTGATATATATTTATAGCATACATATCTGTATATATATATATATATATATTATGAGTTTATATATATATATATATATTATATATATATATGTTATATATATATATAGTATATATATATGTTTTTGATGTATAGTTATATATATATTTATATATATATATATATATATATATATATTGATATAATATATATATACATATATGGTATGTATATATATATATTAATATATATATATATGTATATATATATATATATATATATATATATATGATATATCTTCATTTAAATTCAGAGTTTACAGCTAGCTTTTGCTTTTATAAAAATAAAAAATAATTTACCGACGACCCCGAACATTTACGGGTGATTTTCGTTACCTTTCAAATTAATAGTTTCACAAAAAAAACATCGAAAAATGTAAAATATACGTCCAAGAGTTTTGTAGAGAAAAACTAAAAAAGTTTGCCTCGACTTTCAAACATTTTGTGTACTTATGTATAACATTGATATATTAAAATTAATCTTTATAATAGAATATTCGGAAAATTATAACAACAGGCTCCTGTCTGCTAAAAATGCTTCGAATAAAAATATAAATTTGATAGATGACGGAAGTCACGGATTATATTTAGATGACTATTATTTTTCATTTTCATATTGGAGGAAGAATTAGTCCCAAGTTGTATTTCAATCAAAATCAACAATAAAAGACCGTACTAAAATATTGAAATAAATATATATTAATCCCGTTTAGCGTTTTTCAGCGTTTTTTTTTTTCGCCTTTGGGTTCCTAATCGCCAGTTATTTCTATCCCCTCCCAGTCATCTTTCTGAAAGATTCCTTTTTTTTGTATGGGTCCTGAGCACACGTGCTACAGGGAAAGTCCGTAAACCGCTACAGGAGCGAAACGTGTGCGGAGAAAGCGATTCCAAACGTAGTTCTTTGAATCAACTGTAGATTGTAACTCGAAAATGGGAAACACAGGTCCTGGGCAAAACATATCTCCAAAGGCTATGAATGTTATCCATATAAAAGACTGCTTGAAAAGCGTTGAGTAACGAGGAGTAACAAGATTGAAACCTCATACGAATGTGAAGTATTAGCCGCGACGGTGAACTCCTAACATGCACCGCGCTGGGAGGTAATTAAGCGGCCCACATCCTTCGAACACTTTCCATGAAAGTACTTGTAGGAATTAGGCTCAAGTCGCCAACCGTTCTTCGATGTTCCAGCGAATCAAGGCCGTCGGTCAGTTTCCGGGTTTCCAATTAGACGAACAGCGTCTTTCTCTGGATAGAAAAAAAAAAAAAGAAAGTCCTCACAATGCAGTGTACTTTTGGGAGCGGAGCTCCCAAACATGGGAGCAGTATTCCATAGTTGGTCGACATTTTGAGCTTTGTAAAGAAGTTAAAAGTGGTTTTGTGGAGTGTAAGCTTTCTGGTTCGAAACAATATTCCCAACTTTTGAGAAGCTCTCCATGCTATGCCTGCAACATGTTGCCATAGGCCAGGACATATTTGCTCCCAAATTAACGCCTAACAGATTGATGACGATGTTGAGAGGATGGAGTGCCCCTTACCATTACTATGTCGGGTTTCTGCTTAAACGTTAACTTGTTTTTTAGAGGAAAACTGCGCCCGCCTGCCTGTTTTTGTAGCGTTTAAATTCCACTTGGTTACTATCTACCCCAAGTTAGAATTCTTTCCAGGTCTTTGTTAAGTTGAATTGACTTCCTGCTGTCTGGCGCGATATTCGTCTGAGTAGTCCGATTGTCCGAGCATTCAAAGTGAATGAAGAGATACGTGTACTGTCATCTGCAAAGCTGTAAGATTGGATACCTCGGTCTTTTCCAGTAACAGATCGTTAATATAAATAAAGGAAGAGAGTAGAAGATAGTATGGAACCTTGGGGCAAACAGGCGTTGAAAGTGAAGGTGTTAGAAAAAAAAATCCGTTCGAACTGCCACTCGTAAAGAACGCTCTCTGAGTAAACACTGAGAGGCCACAAACGAAAACTTTTCAGACATACCATAAGAACTGTTAAACTTAGCCACAGCCCATCGTGCCAAACAAACACGGTCAAATGCCTTAGATATGTCACGAGCAACCGCTAGTGATTCCTCCAAAGTGTTCAAGTTGGCGTTGTTTGCAAACATGTGTTATGATAAGTCCAGAAGATCTCCTGTTGAGCTGCAGACATTGCTCTTGATATTCGCTGCAGCAATGTTATGGGTGGTCGTCCTCTATACCTAATATTCTGTACGGAAACCACTCCAGAAATCGTTTTTTTGTAGTGTTTTCCCTTGGCATTTCGTTTTTACTTGTCCATACCAAGCTAGTTGTTGTCTTCGATATAGTCAATTTAATGTGCGTTCCACCTTCATTTTAAATTCCTTACGTCCGCGTGTTCTCTCTAACATGCTCGTACGCTGCAGAGTCGTTTCCCAAAATCCATTTTTCTACTGCATGTAGGCTGTCTTTTTGTTTATTTTTGTCAGATGCCATACGTCCGAGGACAGTGTGGGGGTGTGTAATATGAGTTATAGAGATGTTTGTCTCACGCGTCGAATATGTTTTTGCCATAAATAGTGATTTCAAATGCCCCACTAACCTTTTTTCTTTTCCCTTTTGTTTAGTTTTCTGTCTTCTATTGTTTCGTTCTTTTCGGCCAATTTTTGGTGAGTGCTTCGTGACCAGATTGTAACGTATTCTTCACAGCACTTGATTGTTTCATAGTTTATAATCAGATCTCTTCGTGACGGTTCTTTGTCCAAATGCTTAAAATTATTGTGTATGCTCGGTATGTATTATTTGTAATCTCTCAATTTCCTGTAATTCTTTGAATAATTTCCGGGACATGTATTCCAGGTCCTTCTTATAATCTTGAGCCATGCACGCGACAAATCATCTGCTTAAAGGTAAACGGTGTATAGGGTTCTGTTCCCGCTATTGCTATTCCCATGCCATTTTCACTTCCGTTTGCCACATTCTTCAGAAGCTTCATCGAATGTTATATATTGAATAGGGTGGGTGACCAAAGAACATCTCTGGACGTAAGCCTTTCAGTTAGATTGAAGCCGCTTTCAAAGTTTATTTCCTTTTTTTGTGTCGGAGATGTAGTGTTTCTATAGAATTACTTTAAATTGCATCCGTAATAGTCACAATAAGTATTTAGACCTTCCCATAGCTTAAAGAAACATATGGCCCGTTATCATATGCCTTTGTCAGATCTAGCTAGAAGTAGGTGTAGCATTCTTTTTGATCGATTGTTCTTTTTTCGATTAATTTGTGTTCTAAACAAAAACTATTATCAATTTGTGTGACCGACATGCCTCAAAAAACTGCGTTTTTGCTCTTCAGATTCGTAGGGTATGATGCTTTTCCACACATATAGATTTGTTTAATATTTTTCCAGTGGAGGTTGTGCTTAATGTACTCGTCACCGGTTTTATACCATCTATAGTTTAATGCAGTTTCTTTTGTGGCCCCTTTTATGTGTATTACGTAATCCCGCCTTTTTTCCTGCATTTGTGGAAATTTGGTTCCCCATTTTAGGGACATCGGAAAAAAATTGATATGTATCCAATAAAATATACTTCAGATTTTTACAAGATGAGGCACTAAGTTGTAAAATTTATTGATGAATTTCTTCTAAAAGTGATCTACACTTAAGTCTTTCATCGTATAACTAATTTAAGTTATTCTTAACGAACACACAAGGAAAAAAGGCATGAGTTATTTATCATATTTATGCCGGTGGCGATAATGCAAGCAGACACTTGATGGTTTTTTTTTTTAACAATAGGAAACTCCCATCCAATTGGACTTATAACAAGATTAAAATTAACTAGAGAACTCAAGTCAATATAAATGGATATCACTTTTATACAGGAACCTACATATCATCGACGACTTCAACTAATTCAGATTTCATTAGATGACATTAGAGCGGATTTAACAGCTAGTTTGACGGGGCATAACTCGAAGCGTTCCTACTAATAAATCATGTAAAGGATGAATGCTGTTTTATTGGTGTTGGTCAGACCTTTGTAACGTGGTGTTATTGTTAAGTTCACATTGAAAACTGTGTTTGATATATTATAGGATTACTTAAATTGAATAACCTTTTCTCTGTATACTTTAAATTTTGAATACCTGCGCCACTGCTAAAAGTCGAAACCACAAAGCTTATGTCCACTCAATTCCTTCGTATTTTTTAATTCTAATTTTATAGTTTTTGGCATTTTAGGTACAGATGTGTTCAGGGTTGTTTTTTCTATTTTATTATTTATATTTTCCTTTGTCTTTTTAATTTTTACACACTAGGTGGCATTGTCTTAATCCATGTTGACCATTTTGTGGTTTTAGTTAATTTTAAGGTTTTGTTGTTTTTAATGGCATTTATTCATGTTTAAGTGTAGGTATTTGTAATTATAAGATAATCAAATTAATAGATATATATTTTGTTCAGAAAAAAAAGTAGGTGTAAATTTATAGTTGTAATTATAGAATAATATTTAATTAGATTTTAAAAAATTATAGTTTCAGAAGATATTTTAAATATTAATATGTTATAGAGAATCCTGCTCAGATTTCGGAACGTAGATAGTATTTTTGAGAGGGATAAATCTGTGGGTGTATGCAAATATGAAAATTTCAAGTTAATAATAATCTTATTTTTTTAAAGTGTATTTTTATTCCGTGGTATAGCTAGAAAAGGTAATCCTGAAAAAAGATCCTGCATAATGTGACCGAAAACTCCAAAGCTACTCCGTAATGGTCATAATCATAAAAAAATGAGAAATATGGAGTGTAATGTTCGAGTTTGGGGATATTTTGATAAAAAAGGAAAGTTCACACTGGTTTAGGGATAGTCGGGGGGCCGGTTTTTGTAGGTGTGATGTTTTCTTCCTTTGTTGACTAATATAAAATGTGATGACTGTACGCATCGTCGATGATCCTGGCCTGGCTTTCCAGAACTTATTGTGCGAGAAGTGAATTCTTACGGAGGAATTTAGACAAGAAATTGATTTAATACTGGCTTGCAACACACCTCTTTTTTTTATCAGTGGAGCGGAGGATGGGGAGGTTATGGAAGTCGAGCGAGAGGCACGGGACTTTCATTTTACTCAACTGGTTTCCCAGATTGGTGGGGACCCAGGATTACAAGTAACATGATTCAGGTTGGTTGGGATTATGTTCAGATATTTCGCGGGAACTACCAAATTTATCTTTGGATTACAAGATAGGAATTTATTGTAAAGGTATCTTTTGACTTGAACCAAGGAGAATCTTGGCGTCGTTGTTTACATTGCTTGTATTTTGCATACATGCTGTAATGTGGATGGAATGTTACGAGAACTATATACTGCCTCAATTTGATGTTCTGTTAAGTTCTGCCCACTTATCTTTTCTTGTCCCATTGTTCACCGATGTAGATTTTATCACAGCTACATGGGATATTGTTCAGTGTCCTGATTTTCATGGTGCGAATTCGTAGATATGAATAGTTTGTGATGAGTGTTGCGAGCCAATTTGTGTTTTTGTGTTTTTTTTTGAGAGATCCTGTTTGTTGATTTTATGTTTTCGTTTAGAAGTTTTTGAAATCATATCTGTGACTTATTATTTGTGTGTACCAGGGTGAATAA
Source organism: Pachyrhynchus sulphureomaculatus (assembly GCA_019049505.1). Classification (NCBI taxonomy): domain Eukaryota; kingdom Metazoa; phylum Arthropoda; class Insecta; order Coleoptera; family Curculionidae; genus Pachyrhynchus; species Pachyrhynchus sulphureomaculatus. The sequence goes on from JAHKBH010000616.1 coordinate 37,571, forward strand.
CTAAGTATTGTAAAATGCGGATGGGTGTTTTTTTTCTAAAAATAGCATGGTTAAATTCGGAGAGAAATAAAAAAGTTGTATTAATAACAAAAGTGTGTGGTGCTTTATTCAATCAGCTTTGTTCCCTTCGCTTCTTGTCGAGGGCCATTTGGTGAATGTACCACGCCTTTTGGCTGCGAGCGAAACCATTCATCCGGAGCCATTTTTTTCGCATACTTCGTAGGAACCAAAGCATGTTGAAGCAAGTATCTGTGACATTATTATCTGTGTACCATGGGTGGAGGAAGAGCTTCGCAAGACTTCTGAAGTGCTTCCAACGTGTTCGCGAATGGTTTTTGATTCCGTTATGTGGTGCGATGGTGAGGATTGTTATGAAGAGAAGAATGACTTTGTGTTACCTCTTTCGGTAATTTGGCCTTTTTTTTTTTGAAGCCGACATGAACCCATGAAGTTCACAATCTGGTTCATTGTTGTTTGGTAATGGGTTAATATGTGAACCGTTTCCCCAGGGTTTTATAAACAGCACATAATAAGACCAAGCGGCGGCCACTTTGATCCTCACCACACAGTAGATCGCACATGGCAGCGTCTTTCCTGCTCAAATAGCGCGTTCGTTCTTGCGGTTCGATGCTGGATTGGTGTTGCTGCGCTGGGTCCTACCCATGATTTTTTTTGCGCTTGTGGATTCTCAACAATTAATTCACTACCATTCTAACCGGTCTTCTGAATACTTTACCCCCAGCGTATTGACTAAACAGCCTTGGTTGACTTAGACGCCCAAATTGCTCGGCGAGTTGTTTTTGTGTTTGCGGTCCATCTTTCGTACCAACAATCGCTTGCAATTTCCACATTCTTCGTATTTTTTTTGCGCGGTTTTCCACGTTTCCTGTCTTGCAACATCGAAGTCACCACTTCTTTTGAACACGCCGGAAACCATCGTTCACATGTATCGTGCGGAGGAGCATGTTCACCATTAAGTTTCTCCGAAGTACATGGTTCATGATTCTAAGCAGTTTTCTTCAAATGAAAACCAAAAAAATTAATGCTATTCCTGCGGAAAAATACTCTTTGCTCGGTCTCTAAATTGTTCGAGATATTGAACACAACAACACTACACTATGCAAACACTTTTCCAATTTATCACTCATTGCGCAGTTTCTGGACTACTTGTTGATGGACCTACACACTAATGCCGCAACCACCTCCTGTATCAAATCTTTATAGCACAAACTGCATTAGTGCACCACTAATGATGTCTGCAATCCGCATTTCATACATGTCCACTTGGTTATAAAAGGACTGCCCATCCCAAGAGACGTGATATTCTTGACGTATAGTCTAGCTCCTGATTCACCAATATACTCGGACGACGAAATGATGCCCCCTTTCGCTTGATCAACAACCAAAAGCCCAATGAATAATTCAGCATAAGCTGATAATTCAAGTTAAGCCCTAAGGAACATTTGTTTTAACTAAAAATGGGTAAGAGATCTGAAACGTAAATTCAACGATAGAAACAATTCCTTTATGCCGCCATTTTTTTTATTAACTCTTTACTGTAGAGCACAATAGAAAAAATTAAGCTATCAATGTGTCAAAGCCGCATTTTAGTAAAGTAGAAAATGGACAAAATTACAGGAAAACGTAAGAACGAGAACAAATTTGATCTTAAGGGAAAATTAACTGTTCATTCTATAATTATTAAGGAATCGTACAAAAGGAAAACTGAAGAGTGATCTATGAGACGTTCGGGTCTTGAAAAGACTACAGTTCTAAATAAA
>JAHKBH010000060.1:0-18155 GCA_019049505.1 Pachyrhynchus sulphureomaculatus
GGGAGTATTTTAATAAATTCCAACATAGTATGCAGTCGATTTCTTTTAGGTATCATAAAATCTCAACATCTGAAAGTAGAAGCTGATGAATACCATACTTACAGTGGTTTCCGACGTTTATCAGCTTTAACAATGTCCATTCAAGAAGAATGAAAACTTTCTTGAAGTTATCTCGTGCAATCCCAAGCTAAATGTTAGAAAGCCACTCGAATCTGACGTAATCAGATTAGTGGATGACAATCCTGAGATTCATGATTTCTCATCCACCAAAACCGGGAAAGTTTCGTTTTAATGCACATCATAGTAATTTATTCAAAACTATGCTCTTGCTATTATTAGTTAATCAAACGGTAAAAATCATTTAATCTGCTAATTAAGCATCTATATTTATATTATTCAAATAATATACGTTTATTGCAGAAATGACAGACATTAAGCGCGTGGACACGTATAAACGACTGCAACATTTTGTTCTAATTAAAGGCAACACTTTACGCAAAACTTGTTTAAATTAATCAATTTGGAATATTGGTATATATGCATGTACCTATCCGATATTATGTTAACATGTGGCAGTTGGTAGTGTAGTTTTAATATTAGGTACTTAAAGCAACTGTAATAAGTTATGCCAATTACTAATGTCTTATTTCTTTTCTTTAATACTTTGTTTCCCTTTTAGTGTTCCGTACGGAACACTTATAAGATCACTTCGGTGTCTGTCTGTCTGTCACATCCGATTTTCTCCGAAACTATTTGACATAGAAAGTTGAAATTTAGTCTTAATATAGGAACTGATGGCCTCATCAGAGCCGCGTAGTTTTGAAAGTTAAATTTTGACTTTAAGGGGTTAGTTTTGAGGGGTGAAATCGGAAGTGAAAAAAAAAATTTACTAGGTCATCGAGTTGTGGTGTCAAATGAGAGCTTGTGAAAACACGAGTAAAATATTATATATATATATATATATATATATATATATATATATATATATATATATATATATATATATATATAATGTAATACTTGCGCACACTTTTCTTTGTATTATTTTACCTTATCTCGAAAAGTACTGATCAAAAAACTTTGAAAAAATTCTGGAATATTCTCCACGGGGTATAGATTGAACGAAAATTATCACGAGTGTATTACCTTTAATAACTTATCTGGTATATAAAAAAAACAAAAATTTCAAGGTCATCAGTTTTCAGTTGAAAAAACTCATTTGGGGTGTGTTTTGTGAAGTCACTGATCATTTTATACTACCATAACAAAATTTTTTATTTTAAAAGCAATTAACGTACGGAACACTAATTGTGCAAGTTCAACTTGCACTTGGCCGGTTATTTGTAACTAGAACACACGCTACATACTTAAAGCTTTAAATCAAGATAACTGTGAGTCCGTAGTCTTAAATCACTTCAATCTACATGACCGTTTCATCACTCAGCAATTGTGAGATAGTGCTTAAGCGAAAACTAAGTTTGGGTATTGAATCACTCTTTGTATTCCCCTGACTTAACACCCGGTGACTTATTTCTCTTCCCCGACTTGACCTGCTAATGAAAGGAAAGCCATACATCATTAAATATGTTCAAGCAGCAGCGGCCAGAACTCTCAACAAAATCGATGTTAAATAATTCATTTTCAAGTACCGCAAGTGCTCCAAGGCATACTGTCTCCTGCTCTCTTTCTCATTTACATTAACGATCTGCTGGAAAGAACCAGAAATCTAATCTATAGCTTGCAGATGACGCTTATATCTTCATTCGCTTTAAACGCTCGAACATCGGCTACTCATACAAATATTCGCAGACAGCAACAAGACGTTCAATTTAACAAAGACCTGGAAGAAGTTCTTGGGGTAACAGCAACCAAGTAGTATCAAGTGAAGTGAACGCTGAACCCGACATGGTTATGTCGCCACTCAATCTGCTGGGCGATAATTTGGAAGCAAATGTGTATTGGCATAAATGTGCTGCAAGCCTAGCAAAGATAGTTTCTCAAAAGCTCGGAATATTATTTCGAAATAGAAAGCTTTACACTCTACGACTGTCGATTCTATACAAAGCTCAAATTCAATCGACGATGGAATACTGCTCCCTTGTTTGGGGCTCTGCTCCCAAACATACACTGCCTTGGTTGGATTTTATTCAGAAGAGAACTGTTCGCCTGACCTGCAACCATAATTCCTTGGAACATCGAAGAACGGTTGGTGAGTTGACTCCATGCTACAAGTATTTTCGTGGGAAGTGTTCAATGGATGTAGCCTGCTTAATTACTCCCAAAGCGTCGCGCTAATACTTCACATCCGTATGAAATTCAGCTTGCCACTCCTCGTACACCTCTTTTCAAGTAGTCTTTTTTATATGGAGAGTCTCGTCCCTTTGGAATTATTTGCTCAGGATTGCGTGTCCTACCACCACCCTCTAGTAAACCTAAAATCTTTGATGAAGAAATTGATCAAATAGACAATTACACATATCTGGGTCACGAAATAAGCATCCTTTACCAAAACCCACTATCTCAACTTAAAAGAAGAATCGGTCTAGTTTAGGCAGCATATCTAGCTCTAAAGGATATATTTAAGGACGATATTTCAATTAGTCTAAAGAGGAAAACATTCAATCAGTGCGTCCTTCCAGTCTTGACTAAACTGAGAGTTGCGAAAAGGCGCATGAAGAGGTCAATGCTTGTTGTGACTGTCAATGACAGAATACGCAACGCGTAGACGCACTGGAGTCATAGAGGTCATAACGCGCACAGCTATTTAAAATCGAAATGGACAGCACACATTGCCAGGTTTAGAGACATGAGATGGACGTGCAAAAGGAGACCACCGACACGTTGGTCAGATGATATTAAAATGGCTATTAAAGTGATTGCAGATTGCGCAGGATAGACAGAGATGGAATTCAATAGGGGAGGCCTATGTCCAGCAGTGGATGCAGAGAGCTGGTTGGTGATGATCATGATGATGATGTGTTTCCCACCGAATGCAATTTACAGCGACTCAAGACTAACGTGAATAGCTTTTTCCACTCAAGCGTCGCTCCTGTACGAAGAAACAGTAACTCTATTGAAATAAATGATTTGAACAATTATATTATAGGTATTAGCGTGAATAGCTTGTTTACGCTCTCTCTTATTTACCATTCATTCAACCTACATTAGTAATCCATAAATTTGAATTTTGGTTTATTTTCTCGTCAACACTACATGCAATATGGTGTTAGAGCAATGTAGACACTGCGGACAAATGCAGATGTTAAAATGAAAATACAATTAGGTAATCGGCATTCTAAACGAACGGAACCTGTTGAAGAGTATAAAAATGTTAAAATTGATTGCGACTTGCAAATTCAATTTTTTATATTTACATATCTGGTATATTCACTCTATTTTGTTCTTTCATTTAGCCCACGTTGAAGTGTTACTAATTTTAACCGGCAGAAATTTTCATTTCATTTAAAGAGACCCAACAATTTGCAGACTTAAGGAGGTAGTCTGGTAACTCCCGGTCTTCTTTTAAGAATTATTTTTTTATAGTAAAATTTATTTGTGAATTTTAATATTTTTATACATAATACTAGAGATCTTAAACTAATAATAGAATTTTTTTTGTTGTTTTTTCATAATTTATTTCCTTGGTAGGGCCCCCTGAATACGGCCCTCTTATCTGGTTGACATCTTATCTGGACTTTGCAGCATTTGAAAGCAAATATTCGAGTTGATAGTTATAATATACGAGGCTGGTTTGAAAAGTCCGTGCAAAAATAAAAACTACTTATGTGTTTGGGGTAAACCTTTTTTATTTTTCGACATAGTCTCCTTTTAGGCTTATACGCTTCGTCCAACGATGTTCTAGTTTGTTGATCCCTTCCGAATAATAGGATTTGTCCAAGTCTGCAACATATCCATTAGTATCTGCAATCACCTCCTCGTTTGAATAAAATCTTTGTCCCGCCAGCCATTTCTTCAAATTGGGGAACAAATAGTAGTCCGAGGGAGCCAAGTCTGGAGAATAGGGGGGATGTGAAACGAGTTGGAATCCTATTTCCATTAATTTTACGACCACAACTGCTGAGGTGTGTGCTGGTGCGTTGTCGTGATGGAAAAGGACTTTCTTGTGGGCCAATCGCGGGCGTTTTTCTTGCAGCTCGGTTTTCAAACGGTCCAATAACGATGAATAATATTCACCTGTAATAGTTTTACCCTTTTCCAGATAGTCGATGAGGATTATCCCTTGCGAATCCCAAAAGACAGTCGCCATCACCTTTCCGGCCGAAGGAACGGTCTTCGCCTTTTTTGGTGCAGATTCCCCCTTGGTAACCCATTGTTTAGATTGTTGTTTGGTCTCAGGAGTATAGTAATATATCCATGTTTCATCCACAGTGACGAAACGACGCTTAAAGTCCTCCGGATTCTTCTGGAACAGCTGCAAACCATCCTTGCAACACTTCACACGATTCCGTTTTTGGTCAAGCGTGAGCAATCGCGGCACCCATCTTGCGGATAGCTTTCTCATGTCCAAATGTTTATGCAAAATATTATGTACCCGTTCAGTCGAGATGCCCACAGCACTAGCAATCTCACGCACCTTAACTCTTCTGTCATCCATCACCATATCATGGATTTGATCAATGATTTCTGGAGTCGTAACCTTCACAGGCCGTCCAGAACATTCAGCGTCACTTGTGCCCATATGGCCAGTCCCAAAATTTTGAAACCACTTATAAACTGTTCTAATCGAAGGTGCAGAGTCACCATAATGTTTATCAAGCTTCTCTTTAGTCTCCTGAGGCGTTTTGCCTTTCATAAAGTAATGTTTAATCATCACACGAAATTCTTTTTCGTCCATTTCTTGAAAATCACTCGACTTCCTTGATTCACACGAATGCCAAACACAAAGAAATAGACCAATATGGCTGAAACTTGGTGTGCGTTCATTCAAGAGATGCTACTAACCAAACATGACCTCGATCCGCGCCGGTGGTGCCATCTCTCGGACTTTGCACGGACTTTTCAAACCAGCCTCGTAGAGTTGCCGCTATCGCCGGTACGAAAATTGTATACCCACGAAGTGGCGGATTCATGAAATTTTCGATTTTATTTTTGTAACTTCAATTGTTTAAAAATAAGGTTAAATATTAATGAATAATTATAAAAGTAGTGCCGGTAATAGTCAGTCATGTGTAGAATAAGCCATAAAAATTCGAGCCCCATCCGTGCAATAGTTTTTTCTAAATCATTTTAAACAGGTCAAAAAAAGGTTGTTTCGAGAAAAACGCGTTTAAAGCGTTGTACTAAACGATATACAGACGCTCGACTGCTTCTTTCTTGACGAAAACCTACACTCAACGGCTCGAAAACTGAAATGCCTATAAACCGAGGATTTACGAAAACGGGATGAAGACAGTAAATCTACGGCAGCTGCACGTTCGGCGCGCCACGTTTAGCGTCGAGACGCTTCTATTCTATCGCATTTTTCAGCCTGTTCTCGACTTTTCCAGGGCAAATAATGGTTGCTACCGTATTTCTACATATATTTAATATTTTTAGAATTTTTTTTGATAAAAAGTTATCAGACTACCCCCTTAAAGTTTTGCTAGGGGGAGATACTTTTATACACTATCCAGTAGACAGTAAGGAGTAGGATCTTTGCGGTTATGTTCCTGGGAATGTCATTCATTAAAATAAAAAACAAGTGAATATACAGTACATTTCTCTGGGTACTCCATCGCCACTGCAGTATCTACAGATACGAAAGCAGAATGGTTATGTTTGAACAGGTTCTGATAGCAAGAAGATATCTCTATTCTTATTATAGTATGTCATTATTATTATTTCAGCCTCCGTGGTGCAATCTAAACCTTCTCGGACTAATGCTATAAAATCTGAAATGGTTACTTTTAAGTCTCCCTGCACCGAAATACACCGGTCCCATTGTTTTTTGCACTGGTCGAACAATTTTTAGAAGATCGAATATTTAATTGCCTCCTGTGACCCGCGTTATCTCTCCTTTACCGCCTCGAACTTCTTTTCATATGACGAAACAGCTCAAAGTCACAGGATGTCAAATGAGGCCAATAGAGAATGGAGGGATAACAGTCATGAAATTCTTCGCTAAAAACTATTGCATGCAGAGCAAGCTGTGGGACGAAACTTTTTTGGCTCCAAAGTTTTAGCGGTTTTCTTCGAATATCTTCGCGAAGGCGTCAGAGATGCGCTGTTTTCGTCTAACATTCTGCAGCTCTGTATGTAACCATGGGTCTAATGACCGTAACGTATAGCCAAAGCATCACCTTTGGTTTAAGGTCCCAAGTTTTCTCAAACGCGCTTCTGCATCTCATTTGTGCTTTATTAAGGGTTTTTGTAATTTGTTTGTTCCGCGTTAACTTTGAGTTTAGTATCATGCCTAGATATTCGTGTTCATTAACGAGTTTTATCCCGAAAAAAGCCATACACAACAAAGGTATTTTGCTATCTACTATCAGTTTTCTCTCTAACTTTTTCCCTCCCCATTATAGACGATTCCGTCTCTCTATCACTTTCAATTTCCTTATGTATATTTAAAATATATTGGGTGATTGCAAAAGTCCATGCCCGATTAGAAACCAAATTAAATAAAACACATTTTCATGAAAAGTAGTATTTATTAATAAATAATGTACTCTCCATCATTTTCTATAACTGTCTCCCTCGTTTTACAAGTTTTTAAATTCCTTCTTTATAGAAACTGCGTGGTGTCTCTTCAAAGAAACTCGTAAGGTAGTTTTTGACTTATTCCATAAAATCACATTATTTTGCAGAGAACGAAACAGATGAAAATGTGACCAGGCAAGGTCAGGGGAATACGGCGGCTGCTGGATGATTTCCCATTTTAACTTCTTAAGTTTTTGCAGTATCTGTTGAGCGACATGTGATCTAGCGTTGTCATGGTGAAAGATGATGCCTTTTTGATTGGATTTGGACGTTTTGCTTCGATTTCAACACTGAGTTGGGTCAGTTGTTCACAGTACTTCTCAGTAACTGTCAGTTTATAATATAATTATAAAAGAAACATCAGCACAGTCAAAAGTGCATGCTTCTGCCATCTATAAAAATCGGGTACGAACTTTTGCAATCACCCAATATATCTCTGCGTTTGATCCTATTTTTAAAATAAGGGCGCTTTTGGTCCTGAAATTTTAATATAAGTGAGGCACGTCTGATTGGTTTAAATTTATTTCAATAAACGAAATTTTTGTTCATTTTAATTTATATATCTTTGATTTATAGGTAAGAAAGAATTTTCTACCCTTTTACTTTGCAACTAACTGAAGTATACTCCTATAATTGAAACAGTGGAACCTGGATTTCACTGACAAAAACTAACTGCAGATTTTCATCAACTAAAAAAGTAAATCCAGACTACGCTAATTTTTTAAAACCCAGCAATCGTTAAAAAAAAACGTTCTACCGTAGAAAATATCGAAATAAGATTTATTTGATCGTATTATCGCTAAAAATGCCAAATCATAAAAAATTGCCTAAAGTATGTCAGAAAATATTAATAAAACATAAAAGAGAGAGCATAATATAATATTGCCGGATCTTACCCGGTCGAGTATCCAGTTTTGCCGGATCCTACGTAGCTGGATATCCGGTTTTGCCGGACCGTAAAAAGTACTACCCGACATTTCTAATTATAATTCTCGATATTACTTATAGTTATGTTTTTCCTGGGAATTACAGTACATTTGCCACTTTGCAGATCTGCAAATATTGTCAACTTAGGTCCGGTTTGCAGAAAGAAAAAAGAATAAAAAAAAACCTGCATATTCGTAATATTTACTGTTGGACAAACAATTTAGCAACTGCTGATTTAAGTTGGCAAACTATATACTTTTGTCACTTATAATCATCCATAAGTGAGAGGAAAATATTAGATCTCTTTTTTTATTTTAAATAATAAAAAGGATGACATCTACCGGACTGTCGTCTGCCAAAGCCTCAAGGTTCATATGCAACACCCAGCTTGACAGAGACCTCCAGATGCTACCAATCCGGGAATTCATGAACAACGCTCGGCTCAAATTCCTGGACTAAGCCACACTGGACTCCAACCCCACAGTCAAGAATGCTTACCGCCCCCCTAGAAGCCCTGTCTGATGTCGCCTTCCAGTGCCCTCGAACCCCCTATCACCGGATTAGCTTAAGTGAGCCTTAATTAATTTTAAGTTTAACCTTAAATATCTTAAGTTCAAATATCTTAAGTTCTATGTTCATGAAATATCCTAAGTTTAAATTCTTAACTTTTATGCTCATGAAATATCTTAATTTAAAATATCTTTTATATAAAATCCTTGCTAAGACTAAGTTAGTTAGGTCCCTGCCATGTATATATTTTAAGACCTAATTTGTATACTCTGTTTTTAATCAGATCATTGTATCATATTTAGCTAATTAGCGTAATTAGCTAATTGTCAAAAAAAAGTTACCAGTTACTAGAAGGGATTTATTTTGTAATTGTTAATGCCAACTTAAAACTGAATTATCTAAAATACAAAACAATGCTAATGAATAGAAAAATATGACCCACAAAATTTGCATTAACAAAATATTAATCTGATAATCGCTAAAATGTCTTAATTAACTATATCTGCAAGTAATTCATAATAAACAGAATTAAATTCCTTGAAAATAATGAAAATCACGTACCGAATTAAGCAATTCGTATTCTGCGCCGACCTGTAATGAGAAAAAATAATCAAAAGTAGTCCAAAGTCGTCGAGAAATAATTAGTAAAAATTTGGAATAATTATAATGAGAATTAGTACGAACAGATCCGTTTCTAGAGACGAATTGGTCAAATACGATTCAAGTGAAGCACTTACAACACCATAACAAAAAATATTTTTTAAATAAATATTTGATAGTCGGTCAAGTAAGAACGTGTAGCCTACAACTTGTAGTCGATACAAGAAATTCCTTTTTTTAAGGTTATTGTTGACACCTCTGCAAACAATGGTCTGTGGAAAGAGATTCATTTCTAATCTTAATTACAGTCTATCAAGTAAGAACGTCACCGCTCATATTCTTGAAAAAATGTGTTTCGAGAACATTTTTTGCCACCAATGTATTCTTTGGTATGCTAACAACGGTGCAATTATCTCAGTAAGTTGCCCAATCGCTTCCTGCATCAATAATCTCCTGGCATCGTAGAGGCATGCTGTCGACGAGATTTTCTGCATACTCTGCAAATTTTTCAAATCTCGCGAGACTGAACTCCTCTGGGCTTTCCTCTGAGCTTTCTCTTTACAAGGGACCAAACGCTTTCAATAGGGTTGGCGTCCGGTGATTAAGGCGTAATTTTCGCCCAGCAAAGGTTTCTTAAACGTGCTTTGGAATTTGACATTATGAGCAGGAAGATGTCGTTGAACTGTCTCATGGGACACATTCAAACCCGATTTTCTTACTTTTGTCGTTCCTTGAAGCAGCATCAATTTCGGGTCCCGTGAAAACAAAGTCACGATTCGCTTTTCGACTTTCGGAGTGATTTTGCCTACCACGTTTTGGCAAGTCGTCGACATTTTTCGTCTCGTTAAAATGGTTTACCCACTTCTTCACAAACAATGTGTCATTTTAGGATTTTACGTGATTTTGGCGAAATGGATGAGAACAAAGAACGACTGCCTCGAATTGACGCGCAAACAAGTGACTTATTTTGGATTTTACGCGATTTCGGCGAAAGCTAGGAACCGACTGATACTTTTACTAAAATGTGTCGTAGACAAAGGTTCTAATAGCATTTACCAAAAATGAATTATCGCGGACACGTTCTTACTTAACAGGCTGTATGGGTAAATAGTACAGTAACGAACATAAGTGAAGTGGCGGAGTACAATCAAGAAACCATTGCTGAGCGAAAAACACAGAGAAACGACTTTCGTGAGCGGAGGAAAACATAGATCGAGGCTGGAGCAATGTAATTTTTCCGATGAAGCTTCATCTTGGGGTTATGTTATCACCTCACAAGTCTACCCAATTTCCACTAACCGATTGGTTCAGCGTACCATAAAATATCTTGTGAAAATCCATACTTGGAGATTTCTTTCGGAAAAAGGTTTTTGCGAGACTTTACCTACAATTTGAATGTAAATGCTCGAGACTTACAAGAAGGCGTTAGTACCGACTGCCAAACGCTGATTTGTCGATAAAAATGCGGAGTGGATTCTTCAAGAGGATAACGACCCCAAACTTTGGAGTAAAGCCTGTAGCTGATTGGTCATCTCAGTCGCTCGATGCAAACCTAATCCAGAACGTATGGTCATACGTTAAGCAGAAGCTTCGCACTAAAAAGGTGTACACAGTGAAGCAGCTCTTACGGCAAATTTGGGCAATTAAAAGATAATCCTTTACAGTCGAACCATGTAAAAAACTCCAGACCAAATAACACCAAAACTGTTAATTTTTGTGTATGAACAGGTGTTTCAAGAACAGTATGTGGAGTTTTATTACTCCAAATACGACAATTTTGCTTATTTACGAAGCCATTTAATCCAAAATAAGCTTCATCGCTTAAAATGATTTTTTCATAAAATAATGGATCTGTTTCGAGTAGTTCCAAAGCCCAATCTGCAAAATTTCTACGCAATAAATGGTCAGTTTGTTTAAGTTCTAGGGTCAATGAAATTTATATGCTTTTGAATGCTCTCTCTTGATGAAGAATATTCCATATAGTGCCATAAGAAAGTTTGAGAACGACGTGTAACTGATTGCTCTGTATTTTCATTCACGCTTGGATTCACAGCATTGATAAAATCAGCAATACGTTTTTGACGGGTTGCATTCTTCACATCATCAACACTACCATTTTACTCGAATTTTTAAATTAGATTACGAACAGTAACCTCGGTTATGTTGACCATAAATTTCACGTAATGGGCAAAACATAGCCCGAATTGATCCGCTATTTTTGTAATAAATTTTAACAATTCCTATCCACTGTGTAACTGTGTATGATGATTTGCCAAACAATACTGAATACAATTGTCAATATTGATGGGAGTCAAAGAAAAAAACGTGGCCGCTATGACGTTTTGAAAATCAATCAGAATTCCGCTCTTTCTGTAAACGTAGACTAACGAATTTTAATGGATTAATATAAAAAATAATTTTCAAAATTTTGCTGCATTTGAAAAAGGTATATTCAATTCTGATTGAAATTTTTGTGGTTCCGCTAAAGCTGCCTCTTAATAAAATCAATTACTCAGGTTTTGTTTCTTTTAAAGGGACGGTATCGGTTATAAAGCTGCCTAAAACTAAAAGACTTCGTGACTCTCGCTCCCTTGAAGTAGTCCCCCCTGCATCCTAATGCACCAATTCCACAGCTTTTTCTACCGGTCGAAGATTTTTCAGAAGATCAATGTGGTCACTTCCTTCAGCGCCACTTAAGATTAGCGTTGTTAACTTCCTATACCGTCTCGAAGCGAGGACCCTTTACCTTTATCTTTATATGGGGGAACAACCCGAAATCACAAGGTGCCAAATCAGGAGAACAAGAGGGATGCAAGACGACAGTCATGAAAAATTCCTCGACAAAAACTGTTTCCTACAGAATGAATTTTAAGCCGATGCATTGTAATGCAGGAAAAAACTCGCCTCTCTCCAAAGCGACAGATTCTAATGAATAAAACGTTGTCCGACGATGATAGATATTTTGATAGAATAGGACCTGACAAAGGGGCATATTGGGATCTCTATTGAGGCGGAAAATAAACTTAGGTCCGGCCCTGAAATGACTAAATGACACTTTATTCGAAAAAAAAAGAATAACGATTGTTTTAAGATAAATTATAGTACAAGAGTTTAACCTAAACATACAAGATTTTTATGTTTAAATATGGTTCCCTGTATTTGCTTTAATCTTCAGATTCTCTGTTTCCCTCCCCGCAAATCTAGGACAAGGCATCAAAATAAGATCCCTTTACGATAAATAGCGTTGCAATAAAAACATTACTTATTTACGCGTCAAGTACAATTTTTCGTACAATTGTTGAATGACCAGTCAAAAAGCCCTTTTCTGTAAGTGTAATTTTGATCATATTTTGACTTTCTTGATAACTAATTGTACTGTAATATGTTCGCCGATGATTAATATACATCCTAGCTCCAAATCGCGATTTTGACATCACTGATCAGACTTTGAAATAGTCGAAACGAGTATGAAGACGAAACCAGAGTTACCTACACAAAAAATACTGCTCTTTTATTGGTCTCTTTAATTAAACGTTCAGCTACAAGCCTAAACTTCTGTATGTGGTAAATGCTATAAAGAGATGCGTGACAAAGAAATGAAAACCGCATTAAAACCTGCTTAGCTGTTCTTAAAATTAGCTCAAATCCGAAATGTAATTCTATGCGAAATGATGTAGTAAGACGAAACGATAAAGTCCAAAAAAACGGCTAAGTGTAAGTCGGACCTGCACAATTAGTGTTCCATACAGTGATTGCTTTGAAAATAAAATAAAATCCTTACCTAAGCTAAGTTAATTAGGTCTCTGACATGTATATATCTTAAGTTCCAATATGTATTTTCACATTTTTTCTTAGTTAATAATGTATCATAGGTATAGTATCTTAGCAACCTAGTAGCCAAAAAATCAATCCATCTCAATCTAGAATCTAGTAATAAAAGTGTAAAACAAATATTTACTACCTAAATATTTGTTCAATTATAAACAAACAAAATAAAATTATTTTCTCTCGGTAGGTGTACTGAAAAGTATATTAAAAAAAAACCTTCATCATACTGTCAAGGCATATAGTTTTTTTTTTAATATCCGGTAAATTATCCAACGTAATTCACTCTAATAATTTTCGCTCAATCTACACCTTATCAAGACCATTACAGAATTTTTTCAAAACTTTTTGACTAGTACTTTTCAAGATAAGGTGGGGAGACAACATTTTTTGGACATTTTGTTAAAATAATACAAAGAAAAGTTTGCGCAAGTATTACATCATATATATCTTTAAACACGTGGTTTTACAAGCTTTCATTGGACACCCTTCTCGATGACCTGGTAAAAAAAATTTTTCACTTTCGATTTCACTCCCCAAATTAAGTCAAAATTTAACTTTCATAACTACACGGCTCCGACTTCAACTTTATCTTTCTAATAGTTTGGAAGAAAATCGGCTGTGACAGACAGACAGATGGACACCGAAATGATCCCATAAGTGTTTGGTGTGGAACACTAAAAATGAGGCAAATATTAAATACTTTTCATTAATTACAACTTAGGTACAGAATTTCGTAAAATTCTTTTTTGTGTCTTATAACACCACACTAAAATTTACACCTGTAATACGGTGCATACCAGAATATTTCTGTACTAGTAGTCAAATATTTGACCTCACTTTAAACGCTCCCCATATTTAAATCAGATTTAAAATAGACGTCGATCGCAGAATACCTAAAATTCATATAAATATTTTATTAGTTTATATATGTATATTAGTGTCTATTTTCCATGAAAATTAATCGTATTAGTACATTATTCTAACCTATTACTTATATGATTAAGAGTACTGGTTTGTGTTATAAAATTTTTACATCAGCTTCGGCTTGAGAGTCCACCGATGTCTGCTGCGTAATAGTATAACGTGGTAGGTGCTCCAGTTTTACATTCTTAATAAGTATACTGACGTATCAGGGTTCGAACTCAGAACTGTACGCATGGAGAGCCGGGGCCATACCGTGGCGCCAGGAGTACCAATTCGATTTTCCTAGCCTCGCTTGTAGTGTCAGGTCAAAACTTATTTTTTTTAAGCCATGTTAATTCCATCAGTTTTTAAAGCAAAGTTTTTTAGATTTCATTGGTAATATTTTTTTAGTGTTCCGTACGGAACACTTATAAGATGACTTCGGTGTCTGTTTGTTTGTCACACCCGATTTTCTCCGAAACTATTTGTCATAGAAAGTTGAAATTTGGTAATAATATAAGAATTGATAGCCTCATTAGAGCAGTGTAGTTTTGAAAGTTAAATTTGGGGTTAGTTTTGGGGGGGTGAAATCGGAAGTAAAAAAAAAAAATTTACTAGGTCATCGAGTGTAGTGTCAAATGAAAGCTTGTGAAAACACGAGTAAAAAACATATATATATATATATATATATATATATATATATATATATATATATATATATATATATATATATATATATATATATATATATATGTATATATGTATATATATGTGTATATATATGTATATATATGTATATATATGTATATATATGTATATATATGTATATATATGTATATATATATATGTATATATATGTATATATATGTATTTATATGTATTTATATGTATTTATATGTATTTATATGTATTTATATGTATTTATATGTATTTATATGTATTTATATGTACTTATATGTACTTATATGTATATGTGTATATATATATATATATATATATATATATATATATATATATATATATATATATATATATATATATTACATATACATTTAAGAATTTTGGTAGAGGCGGCAATCTTTTGCTTTCTTTCTTTATTCTATATATATATATATATATATATATATATATATATATATATATATAATGTAATACTTGTGCACACTTTTCTTTGTATTATTTTTAAAAAATCGCTGTCACCCCACCTTATCTCGAAAAGTACTGATCAAAAAATTTTGAAAAAATTGTGGAATATTCTCCACGGGGTGTAAATTGAACGAAAATTATCACGAATGTATTACCTTTAATAATTTATCTGGCATATAAAAAATTAAAAATTTCAAGGTCATCAGTTTTCAGTAAAGATTGGAAACAAACTTTGTTGAAAACTCATTTGGGGTGTGTTTTGTGAAGTCACTGATCATTTTATACCACCGTAACAATTTTTTTTATTTTAAAAGCAATCAACGTACGGAACACTAATTGTGCAAGTTCAACTTGCGCTTGACTGGTTATTTATTTTTTTTATCGGCGACACACCTTGTCGTTATTATTAGAAACAATACTTATTTAAAATATGTGATGTGATTCAAAATTTCTCGGCCTAACGCTGTATAGCAAGAAAGCAAAATAGTATCAGCTGGCGCCGATAGGGGTCGGTACGTACATCCCTAACAACGCTGCGTGAGAAGTTTCACCTTGCTAGCTCGTTTATATTGTTCTGGATGCACTGTTGTGTAAAGGTTTAATTGTATCTCTCTGCGATTTTTTTAATCAATTCAAAAAAAGAGCGGCGCATGTGTATGAAATTTTGTTTTAGATTAGAGAACTAGGGAACACTGACACATATGAAATGATTCGAAAGACATTTATTTGGGGGACAACGTCCTGAGCTGTACGTAAATTTTCGAGACCATGAGCTTTTCGAAAGACCTTAGACTGCAGCTACGCCTGAAATCATCCCTAAAGTTCAACAAATCATTGGCGGGGACTATCGTTTGAACATTTCTTACGAACTTTCTATTATTTAGCAAAAGCTTTGGGCAAGGAGTTTCCTCCTGCATTACGACAATGCACCAGTCCAAAGTTCATTCTGTACTGCACCGTATATTGCACTACTTTGAAGGTGACGGGAGTGACAAGGCCTGAAATAACTGATTTTATAGCGTTAGTCAGGAAACTTTTTGATCGCACCATGTACTCTATCCAAAAATAAAATAAAGTTTTCTCCTTGTTCCCAAAGGCGAAAACATTTATTAGTGTTTTGTCATCTGCTTTATCTTATTTGTTCCACTAAATGGCTAGTTATAGTGGTAAGAGTAACAATGTGTTTTGTCGAGTGAGTTTCAAACGGAACCGCGTTAAACTTGGCAACCGAAACGCCTCAAATATTTCAAAAAATATAAAATTAATACTTATTTCGTACAAATGACTGCGAGACAATTTTGGTGAGATATTGTGAGACAATTTCTGGACAAAATCAAGTTTGTGTCTTAGATTAATCGTCCTGTGTATGTGTATCACTTAGTATTTTGCGACTTATGTCGCTTTCCTTCGACCTCATTTATCGAAGTTAGGAAAGCGACATGACATTATTAAAAATGTTCAAGCGGCAGAAAACACAACCCTCAACACTGTCTTAAAAACTAATATAAAACTTAATGTAGCAAATTAATTGGCTGTGTCAAACGCTCTACCCAAGCTGAGAGAGACTGAGTATATGAACAATTATAAAGGGTGTCCCAAAATTCACAGGTTTATAATTAAAAATTGTAATTTTTTTTATTGATTCATAAAGTATACAGTATAGGGTTATGTATGGAATAATATATTGGGTAAATGGCCTCTATGTCTTTGCTGGCACATACGCACTCTTTTGTCGAAATTTCCAAGACCGTTTTGCATAAATGTAGCTGAATTTCGTTGAAACAGCGCTTAATTTCCTCCTTCAGGTCGTGGGTGGTCGTGGGCTTGTTGGTATAAACCTTAGACTTTAAAAAAACCCCAAAGAAAAAAGTCCAACGGCGTTAAATCGCATGATCTGGGCGGCCAATTCTGATCTCCAAAACGGGATATTACACTACTCAGTATATATCAGTATATATACTCAGTATATATGTTCAGAGAAGAGCGGTCCGTCTGATTGGGGACCCGGAATTGACCGGCGGCCTTGATTCGCTGGAACATCGAAGAACGGTTGGCGACTTGAGTCTGTTCTACAAGTATTTTCATGGAAAGTGTTCGAAGGATGTAGCCCGCTTAATTCCTTCCAAAGCGGTGCATGTTAGAAATACACGTCGCGCTGGTGCTTCGCATCCGTATGAGGTTCAGCTTGTTACTCCGCGTACAACGTTTTTCAAGCAATCTTTTATATGGAGAACGTCATCCCTTTGGAATAATTTGCCTAGCGCTGTGTTTCCCACCGAGTACAATTTACAGCGATTCAAGAACAACGTGAATCGCTTTTCTTTTTTTTTTCCGCACTCGTGCCGCTCCTGGAGCGCTTTAGGGACTTCCCTGCAGCACGTGTGCTAGACCAATAAAAAAAAAAAAAAAATATCACCACTACACCAAACACTTTATTTTTGCACTCGACGCGTGTTTCGCTAACCATGTTAACTTCATCAGGAGCGATGATTGACTACTACTATTGAGTCAATCAGTAGTGGTGATATATACTCAGTAGTACTATTTAACGTGTATTGAAGTCCTAATTTTTACCTAAGATAACGTCTGAGAACACTATTCACGAGTGTCATTGTGCCAAAGATTCCACATTTCCAACTTAGGGGATATTACATGACCAGGAAATGATTCATGCAGTAATTGAATTGTTTCTTGGACGGTATGGCATGTGGCACCGTCTTGTTGAAATCATGTTGTCCACATCCATATCTTGCACTTTAAGCACAAAAAACTGGATTATCATATCGTTATAACGATCACCAGTAACTGTTATTGCCTGGCCAACCGCATTTTCGAAGAAGAATGGTCCGATGATGTCTTCAGCCCAAAA
This sequence comes from Pachyrhynchus sulphureomaculatus, assembly GCA_019049505.1. Taxonomy (NCBI): domain Eukaryota; kingdom Metazoa; phylum Arthropoda; class Insecta; order Coleoptera; family Curculionidae; genus Pachyrhynchus; species Pachyrhynchus sulphureomaculatus. Next base: position 17,483 of record JAHKBH010000060.1, read on the forward strand.
TCCGCACCAAAGTGACACGTTGTGGATGCATTTGTTTCGCGAGTCACTTCTGGATTGTCTGAACCCCAAATGCGACAATTTTGTTGATTAACGAAGCCATCAAGATGGAAATGAACCTCATCGCTGAAGATGATTTTCTTCGAAAAATCAGTATCCACTTGTTGTTGTTCCATAATCCATTCAACGAACTCTCTTCGTTCTGCGTGGTCAGTAGGCTTCAGTTCTTGAGTCAATTGAACTTTGTAAGCATGAAGATGCAAATCTTTCGTGAGAATACGTTGTAGAGAGCTTCTCGAAATGTCCAATTCTTGACCACGGTGCTGAATTGATGTTCCTGGAATCTCAGCAACACTTTCGCGAACTGCTGCAATGTTTTGTGTCGAACGACTTGTTGAAGGACGGCCAGAGCGTTTAAGATCACTAATTGATTCAGTCTCCCTGAATTTTTCAATTAATCTCTTCACAGTTGATGAGGTTAAAATCACTATTCCGACCACCTAACCTGAACTCTTAGCTGTCACGTTTGTGTTTTTGTTTTGTTGGCAACACTTTACCATACAAATGGCGCCAAATTCAAATCTTGCATGAATTTTGGGACACCCTTTATTTAGCCTGCGTCAGATTGTAATTTTTCATTTTAACGTTAACGTTACGGTTTTTTCGTTCAGCGATC
>JAHKBH010000619.1:0-30534 GCA_019049505.1 Pachyrhynchus sulphureomaculatus
GGCGCTGACTTCAAAAATTACCTTCTTATAAGGAAATCATAATAATAAATAATAGCTGTTTTTAATATTTGTAGAATTTGTTTATACGGAATTAATAATTGAACTGTCAAATTAAAGCAATATCTTACCTTAGATGTATTTTACGAGTACGGAACACATATAAGATCACTTCGGTGTCTGTCTGTCTGCCTGTCTGTCTGTCTGTCACACCAAATTTTCTCCGAAACTATTTATTATAGAAAGTTGAAATTTGGTAATAATATAGGAATTGATGTCCTCATCAAAGCCGTGTAGTTTTGAAAGTCAAATTTTGACTTAAGGGGTTAGTTTTGGGGAGTGGAATCGGAAGTGAAAAAAAAATTTTTTTAGTAGGTCATCAAGTGTGGTGTCAAATGAAAGCTTGTGAAAACACGAGTAAAAAATATATATAATGTAATACTTGCGCACACTTTTCTTTGTATTATTTTTAAAAATCGCGAAAAATCGCTGTCCCCCCACCTTATCTCGAAAAGTACTGATCAAAAAATTTTGAAAAAAACTCTGGAATATTCTCCAGGGGGTGTAGATTGTACGAAAATTATCACGAGTGCATTACCTTTAATAATTTATCTGGTATATAAAAAAAACAAAAAATTCAAGGTCATCAATTTTCAGTGAAGATTGGAAACAAACTCATTTGGGGTGTGTTTTGTGAAGTCACTGATCATTTTATACCACCGTAACCACATTTTTTATTTTAAAAGCAATCAACGTACGGAACACTAATTGTGCAAGTTCAACTTGCACTTGACCGGTTATTTACTTTATAGCGGAAAAATTTTGTGTGCTGGTTTTTTAAAGCCAGTTTTTTTTTGTTAAAATTAAATAACCTGTTAAGTGCAAATTAGACTTACGCAATTAGTGTTCCCTACATTGATTGCTCTTAAAATAAAAATTTTTATTACGGAGGTATAGAATGATCATTGACTTCCCAAAACACACCCCGAATGAGTTTTGAACAAAGCTTTTCTTCAAATCTTTGCTGAAAACTAATGACCTTGAATCTTTTTTTTATATATCAGATAAATTATTAAAGGTGATAATTTTCGTTGAATCTACACCGTGTGGAGAATATTCCAGAATTTTTTCAAGGTGGGGGACAGCGATTTTTCGCGATTTCTTAAAAATAATACAAAGAAAAATGTGAGCAAGTATTACCTTATATATATTTTTGAACTCGTGTTTTTACAAACTTTCATTCGATACCCCGCTCGATGACCTGGTAAAAAAATTTATTTTACTTCAGATTTTACCCTCCAGAACCAACCACTTAAGTCAAAATTTAACTTTCAAAACTACACTGCTCTGATGAGGACATCAATTCCTATATTAGTACCAAATAACAACTTTCTATGTCAAATAGTTTCGGAGAAAATCAGGTGTGACAGACAGACAGACGGACACCGAAGTGCTCTTATAAATGTTCCGTACGGAACACTAAAAATGTTACTTTATAGTGGCAAAATACTGTTTTTCTGAAGTCGGTCTTTTTTTTGTTAAAAAGTTTTTATTTAGAAACAAAACATAAATAATTTCAATAAAATTTATATAGGAGCATCTCGAATGTGTATGGCATTTTCTCGAATAAAAAAGAATGAATCATCCAAATCGGTACACCGAGTTATCGGTGTTTTTATGACAAACATTTCAGTTTACCAGGGTTTTTTCAGAAACTACATAACCAATTTCAATAAAATTTATATGAGACTATCTCGAATGTGTACTCTCTCGAATAAAAAAAGAATCATCCAAATCGGTATATATTTGCCAGAGTTATACGGGAACATATATTAAAAAAAAAAATACATACGTGTCGAATTGAGAGGCTCCCCCTTATAGAAGTCGATTAATAAGCAAAAAATTATTAAGCAGAGCGTTAGAGAAGTCTCGAAAATAATAATAATATATTTTTTTCTCATTTTAAAGTGGATTTCTTACAATCTCTAAGTTTTTATTTACAGACCATGCTTACTTCGCATGAAAAATACATTTTACGCCTGAATGGCCTTTTATTTCACAAAGAGCTGTCTATATTATATTTTTAGATTATATGAACAAAATCTACATAGTTTTGCAATATCTTCTTTTTTTTAATTAAAACTGTTTTTAATGTTTTTCTTTTAATATGATAGTTTTAACATAATAACATTTACTAACAAATTCAGATATTAACACGTATTAATATTTAAATTTTTTAGTGACATTAACAGCCTAGGAATTTAATCCAAAAAGTTTAACCTTGATAGTTAAAAAGTTTTATTCGATGTCATAAATTATTTTCACTTTACCTAATTAAAAATATAAGAAATTAAATATAAAAATGACAACAAAAACATTACTTACATATTAAGAAAACACTGAAGAAATGTAAAAAGACAAGAGAAGTCACATTCAGACAAAAGTTAGTGCAAGAAAGTCGCGGAAAACAGGAGTGAATAACTTTACGTCAGTATAAGATAAAAAGAAGAGAAGACGAGGCGTATTTCCAACGCTCCCCGGCGACGAAATATCTAGCACGCGCTGAGAAACATCTGGGGAAAGCCGCGAAAACCGGCAGATCGGCTGGAAAACTGTGCGCAGATGATCGACCTGCCGTTGTCCTGGATACAGCGCGGGAACTATCTTGAATAAAATGCGCCAATTATTGTAAATAGCGTGTAACGGTTATCCAACACCGACTCATATTTTCAAATTTTGTTACTTGGTTTCCGCGTTACGATTGACTGACGTGTTATTAACTAACAACTGACTTATAAACAGAGAAATAAGGTATGAGAGAAATTTTTTAATGAAGTGGTTTCAAAATTAGTAAACTGACTAGACTGGTCCCAGGTAGTCCAGGACATAGTAAAATCACCGGCCCGATTTGCAGCAGGAAAAAAAATATTTTTCATCATGACAATGCATTTGCTCACAGAGGTGCTTTGGTAACGGCAAAACTGGTGGGTACGAATTGTTGGAACATCCACCCTATTCGCCAGATCTGGCTCCGCCTGACTTCCATCTGTTCCCAAACCTCAAAAAATCTCTGTGTGGGAAGCGTTTTTCAACAAATGATGAGGTGATAGCATCCGTAGAAGGGTATTTTGACGGTCTTCCGGGAAACCATTTCCGAGATGGGGTAAATGAATTGGAAAATCGCTGGAAAAAATGTATTGAGCTTAAGGGAGATGATACTGAATAATAAATGTAGTTCGACTCATTAATTGATTTTGTTTCATTTCTGCTTTCAAAATTTACTGACTGACTGTTTATAAATATATATATATATATATATATATATATATATCTATATATATATATATATATATATATATATAAATATATGTTATAGACATATATATGTCTATATATATAATATATAGCCATATATATGTCTATATATATATAGACATATATAGACAGAATTTCTGTTAGTTCACTTGAGGCAGCAAATTTCTGTAATGACTATTACATAAATATTGGAATGGAAATAGAAAAGGCGATTCCACCACCACAACTAGAACATCATACAGGCCCGCCGATAATAAATCCTATTTATTTAAACCCCATAACGAAAATTGAATTAATCAATCATATTTCATCTTTAAAAAACAATAATTCACCGGGCTACGATGGTATACAAGCTAATATTTTAAAACAAACACATTTAGAAATTATTAACCCTCTTTTACACATATTAAATTTAATCATAACAACTGGCAAAATACCATCTGAATTTAAAACCTCAATAATAACACCCTTTCACAAAAACAGGATTTAAAATCTGCATACATAATTACCGACCAGTGAGCCTAATCAGTAATTTTGCAAAACTTTTTGAAAAATGTGTAAAATTGAGGATAATTAACTTTTTAAAAATTAATAGTATTTTATCAACAAACCAATTTGGATTCATCGAAGGCTTCTCTACTGTAGATGCCATGCATAGATTAATAACTGAAATTGTTAATAATTTAAATTCAAATAAACAATGTGCATCGTATATAACACCCTATAACTTTTATTTAAAATTTTTTTTGATATACTAATAATAAACGCTGTGGAATCATTATTCGTTATATATGGGGCACCCTGTATATATATATATATATATATATATATATATATATATATATATATATATATATATATATATATATATGTATATATGTATATATATATGTATATATATATATATATATATATATATATATATATATATATATAAATATACATATATACAAGTAGTATATATGGCGGGGTCCGATGACTGCGGATGGCATGTGTCCATCCTGAGCCTACCATTACCCGAAGAATGACCTTGAAAGAGCCGAAGAATGACCTTGAAAGAGCTGAAGAATGACCTTGAAAGAGCTGAAGAATGACCTTGAAAGAGCTGAAGAATGACCTTGAAAGATCTGAAGAATGACCTTGAAAGAGCTGAAGAATGACCTTGAAAGAGCTGAAGAATGACCTTGAAAGAGCTGAAGAAGTGTTCAATGACGTCACATTCCAGTGGCTGTTGATCAGTGCCCTTTTGTCATCATTGGATGTCTTGAAGCTTAAGAGAGATAGAGAGAGAGAGAGATTAGGTGAGCCTCGATGTGTTGGATAATCTTCTGCAAGAAGAAGAAGAAGAAGAGTTCTTCACTGCTGACGTCACACCCATACATACGTCACATATCCACACACGTTAGGTTGTGGACTTGTATGAATTTAAATATAAATAAAAAAAGCAAAATGTCTATAGCAGGATTCGAACCTTTATTTCCCATACTGCAAAACCAGCGCCTTAACCCACTGAGCCATAGAGGATTGTTACTAGATAGTGTTAGTAAAGGTATCATATTAAAAAAGATCTTACTCCTAGTAGTAGTAGTAGTCTTTGGATGCTGGTATAATTACATGACGTAAACAAATGAGATATTGATGTTTTAAGAAGGTAAAAAAAAAAAGTGTGTTTTTATTTTTTGATGGCACCTCGATGGCATGTGTCCATCCGAAGCGGCGTACCAAGACCTGAAGACGAAGAAGAAGAAGAAGAATGATGATGACCTTGGAAGAGCTGAAGAATGACCTTGAAAGAGGTGATGAAAAGTGCAAGAGTGAAAGAACTTGGGTGTGTTGTTAAGAAGAAGATGAGGGTGTAAATTAGGCCAAAAAGTCCTTTATTTGTAAAAAAGGGTTGGTATTTAGGGGTAGTTTTTTAGGGGTAGTTTTGGTATGTTGTAAAAAAGGCAAAAATAAAATTTTTCTGTACTAGGGTAATTTTCCCTATTTTTTTTGGAAATTATTTAAATGAAAAAAAAAAGTGTGAAGTGATCTAGCTAGAATACGAACCGTCGACCCATGTGATGGAGTTCTGTTGTATTAGCATTTCGGCTATTGAAGCTTCGTGAAATAAGGAGTAACTAAAAGGTATATATAAAAAAAAGCATTGTTTGTTGGATAAGTAAAAAAAGGACTTGTTTAAGTTGGGAAAAATGTTGTAAATTGAAAAGTTTAGAAATAAAATAAATTTTATTTACTAGTAGAACTTATATATATATATTTTTTTAATTTCCTTTTTATTCTAAGAGATTAGCCGATTGTCGTTTTTGCCTAACTTAATTTAATAATAATAATAATATTTGTTCTGACTTGCCCTAACTTGTCCTAACCTGTCTGTGGTGAGAGGAAGTGATATGACTTTATTCTAACAAACAAAAAAAAAATGAAATGAGCCTAGGCTCACCTCACCTCATCATCTGTATAAAGCAAAAATAAAATACCCGATTCAATTTTTTTTATATTTATTTTGTCCTTATATAAAAAAAAAAAAATGAAACGAGCCTAGCCTAGCCTCGCCTCACCTCACCTCATCTGTATAAAGGAAAAATAAAATTGGTTTCTTCCCAATCGGTGTATCAAGGTGAATAAGAGTAGTGTTCTAATAAGTTTCGCCATTGCATATTCTACATTTGTTTTGAACATCCTGAAAAAAAATTTGTTTGGCTTGTTAAGAGGGTAATTTCCCCTATTTTTTGGTAAATTATTTAAATGAAAAAAAAAGTGCTTGTGATGGCGTTCTGTTGTATTAGCATTTACGCTATTGAAGCTTCGTGAAATAAAGTGTAAATGAAAGGTATATATATAAATCGAATTGTTTGTTGAATAAGTAAAAAAAAAAAATGACTTGTAGAAGTTGGGAAAAATGTTGTAAATTATAAAGTTTAGAAATAAAATAAAATTTTTACTAGTAGAACTTATATTTTTTTTATTTCCTTTACTAATAAAATATAGATTTAACCTATTCTAGCCCAAAAAAAAAATTCTTTCTTATATTAATTTGCTTCTAAAAGTACAGTGTGTGTGTGTGTGTTTTTGTCTGAAAGATTTGTTTGAATAAACTACTACTACTTGACATTTGTCCTAACTTGTCCTAACCTGTTTGAGGAATAAAAAAAACCAAAAAAAAAATTGAAATATTTACTAGTAGAGTAAGTTGAATCTTTTTTTCCTTAATATTAATTTAGTTTTGCTTTGTTTTTAAAAAAATATAAATTAGCCTAACCTGTATATATATTTGTTGTTTGTTTGGGGTAAATAAAAAAACACAAGTATGAGCAGATTTAAGAAAATATATATTAAGAATATTTATTTTGTCAAAAAAAAAATTATCTGTTTCTATTTTGTTCGTTGGCTTTCAATTCCTCTTCTTTCTTTACTGGAAGAATACGAAGTGTAACTCGTTAGTTGGTAGTTCTATATTATGTAGTTTTAATTTGGTTTCTTAAAGCCTATAGGAAAAAAAAATGAGCAAGATAAGCGAAAAGAGTAAACAATTGGTTCCATGTAGTTTATATATAAAAAAAAATCTCCTTTATAAGAAATAAAGGTCAAAATTTGTTGAGTAAAAAAAAAAAAATGCATTGTAGAGTATGGTATATTTCTATGCGAGAGAGTTTGAACTCGTTGAATTTGCCTTATTTGAGTGTAATCGAGTTGTTGTTAAAATGGGTTTCGCTCATTTCTCCTATATCGTAATAAAATGTAGGAATTTTCCCATACGACGCTTGTCTTAACCTGTCTGAAGAAGTCACGTGACCAAATTGCCAATGACATCATCACTGAAAATAGTCTGTTTTCCAAGAAAATAATAATAATAATAATATAGCCTAGCTTGTGTAAACAAAAAAAATAGGATGTTTTACTTTATATTTGAAATTTTTACTAGTAGAACTTTTTTTTTTTTTCCTTTACTATATAATAGATTTGTTGTTGTTTTTTGGGTAAATAAAACACACAAATATGAGCAGATTTAAGAAAATACATATATTAAGAGTAAAGAATAATTTTACATAATAAAAAAAAAGTTATTAAAAAAGTGTTAATATAAATAATTTTTTTTTTTGAAAAAAAAAAAATTATCTGTTTCTATTTCGTTCGTTGGCTTCTCTTTCGATTCCTCTTCTTCTTTCTTTAACAGCAGAAGGTAAAATGTACATTTTTTGCACCATCTTTTGTTAAAAAAGAAATCCTTAGCTTTACATGTCGAACATTTTTTTGATTATACAGGTCTGTTTCACCTTTACATTTAGGACATTTCACTCTTTCAACAACTGGCAATTTTTTTTTTTTTTTTTTTAAAGTTTTCTCAGACTCTTGTTTTTTAAAATGAAGTTTATATATTGATACATCTCACCCTTATATATAAAATCTTTTCCTACTGCTATTATTACTTACTATTCATTATTCTTATCGATCCAACTATTGTGTTTATTTTGACAACGAAAAAAAAATAATAACAAGGTGTTACTAAAAAAATAATTTCTATAGTTCTTGTTTTATAAAATACAAGTAAAAAAAAACTGAAATATACCTTGAAAAAAGTACAATTTATTCCTAATAAATAGCTGTAAATATTAAAAAAAAAAAAAACTAAAATTTGCCTTTAGCAAGTGAAAATTGTTATATATTTCCAGTAAAGTATATATTTTGATATTTACTGCGTAATAGTTTAAAAAATAGAAATGACGACATGATATAAAGATGTTGAGTGAATACATTGACAAGTAGTCCATTTCTTATTTTTTTTTTTAATGGAATGCAATTAAAAAATAATTACGTTTACATAAAGTTGTTTGCTTATAAAATATTGTGATTGTTTTAAGTATTCAGTGGTGACTACAAAACAAAATGTTATTTTTTTTCCCTTTGTTTTTCTATAACTAATAAAAAAAATATTTATAAGAGGAAATATAAAAACAAAAAACACAAAGTTAAAGGTCTTTTTTCATTTTTTTATTATAAAGTATAGGGGTTCTTGAAGAGATACATTTTCCACTTGTTTATAATTATTTAGAGCTTGTTTAAAAGTCTTTTCCTCCTCCTCTTCATCTGTTGCTTCGACTTGAATGTATCGAGCTGGTAGCATCCATGTGATATCTGATAGTTTTATGGGAGGAATTTCTTCTTCAATGTGAACATGGACCTGTTCCTTTTGTATGTATATTTTTTGAACACCACGTCTGAAAAAATTAAAATACATGTTGTAAGGAAATCAGAATAAAGAAGGAATTTTAGTATGTCCTTTTTAAAAAAAAAAAAAAAACGTCTATATTTCTTAGGAGATGTATAGTGAAGAGAATAATGTTAAGAAAATTCTGAATTATTTTTTTTGTAAAATTCACTAGAACACCATAATATAGTAAAAAACCAAAAATACTCACTTCAATAAATTTTTGAGTAATACATATAGCATATTGCTGGGAAGCACATTTTTAAGAGCTGTAAAAAAAAAAAAAAAAAAAAAAAAAAAAAACGTCTATATTTCTTAGGAGATGTATAGTGAAGTTAAGTTAAAAATTACAGAATTATTTTTTTGTAAAATTCACTAGAACACCATAATATAGTACCAAAAAACCAAAAAAAATTACTCACTTCAATAAATTTTTGAGTAATACATATAGCATATTGGTGGGAAGCACATTTAAATCTTCGGATTCAAAGATATATAAAACCATTTTGTTTACTAAAAAAGTAAAAAACAGTTAAAAAAATAACTATGAATATTTACGACTCTAAGGAAGAATAAACTGTCGACTGTAGTGCGAGTGTGTTACATAAATAGCTGTATCTTTTAAATCGCTATATAATTAAAGGTTACAAATTCATAATAACAATGTTGCAAAACATTATTTTTTTACGTATCATTACTTATCATTTTATTTTTTTTAATAGAGTACTAATACTACACAAAAAATACTCACTTGAATAATTTTTTTTTATAATACCAATATATCCTCTACTGTTAATTTAAACACATTAACCTGTTTTAATAATAATATTACTAATAATGATGATGATGACTGAAGAAGAATATATTGAAGATTTGAATAGAAGACATGATGAGTTATTAAAATTATTCGAAGATAGAGAAAAAGAAATGGAACAGGAAAGCTTCGAAGATTTACCTTTAAATATCTGGAGAGAACGATTGTTAAAAGAACAACAAGAAGAAGAAGAAGAAGAAGAAAATGTACCTCTTGCAATATTGCGAGAGAGATGGTTCTTAGAGCAACGAGAACAAGAACAAGAACAACAGCAACAAAAAGATGAGAATGATAAGATAGAAACTGATTCAGAGGGTGCAGACTTCTATGATGCTAATGATGATGATTATGATGATGAGGATGAATACATGAGTTTGGAAGATGTAGTTAGGTTATATAACATTATAGTATATATATTATTTTAATAAAAGTCTAATAAATAGATTTATTTCTCTAATTGTCCAATTGCGTACTATTTTACAATAAAGTCTAGGTATCCTATTTTTTTTTTTTTTAATTTAACTCAATACTACTAAAAAAAAAAAAACAAAAAGAAAGTTCAAACAAATATGTTAATCGTTTAGGCGACATGTAGAAAAAATAATAAAAAATTAAAAGGAAAAATTTCTAACCTAAGTAGTAATAGTAATAGTAGTAGTAGTAATTAGTGTTATTTAGTACTATTTTATTATTCATATTTATATAAGAAAAAGAAAGTTAGAAGAAGATTTAAGTTGTTGCCTATTTACACCTATAAATCTTAGTAAACAATTTTTGGAAAAAAATAGTTTAAAATGTTATTAAAATTCTTTAAGTTGTTGTTGTTGTCTATTACACCTATATATCTTAGTAAACAATTTTTGGAATAGAAATAGTTTCTTTTTTAAATACAGTGGAAACTAATCAAAATATTTGTGTAATGTTTTTTAAATTTATTTTCAAAGTCTCAGTGTCTTGAACGGTATATAAAATAAAATAAAAGAAAAAAATATATAAAATAAGAAAAAAAACTTACTGGAAAAAGTTGGTCTGATACCACTTTATTGGGAATTTTATTGGAAATTTTATTTTTTATCTTCAGTAAATACCACCAACGTGCATGGAGTATCAGACTTTCTTTTTTTAACTAGATTGAAACTGAACTGAAAACGAACTGTGGTGAATAAAAAAAAACACCAGCTTATTGCATACTTTTAAAAAGTTATTTTTTAAATTGCTATATATTTTACATTAATTGGGTACATAAAGGTAGAACAACAGTGTTGCAAAACATTATTTTTTATGCGTCATTACTTATCATTATTTACAAACTTGCAAAAGTCATTATTATTTTAATTGAGTACACGATAAAAAGGTAATTATAGTCTTAACAACAATGTTGCGAAACATTATTTATTAAGTAGTAGCACTTAAATATAATGAGTTTTATAACAACCCATTAATTACAAGCGTGTCTACTAAATAGTACTAATTATCATAAGTGCATATATAAACAGGACATATAAATAGGACCATTTATCAAGTCAAATTATCCTAACAGTACAGAATTTTCTAAAAAAAAAAAAAAACATAATTTCAAATAAAATAGTATACAGTAGTGAATAACAAGTGTTAGACAAAGTTTCCTCCGAAGCCGTCCGCAAGACTGAATTAGTAAGTAGATTACTTAATATTATTATTTATATCTGAAAGCAGCAAGACAACTGTGTGTGTGTGTGCTATCTACAATGAATTCACTATTTAACTAACTAACTGTTAATCTGGAGGCTGGGTACGATGCATTGATCATAATTGTTTATCGTTGCATTATCCAAAAAATATAAATTTAATTGCTATGTATAATTTTCTTTACTAATAACTACTCGTATATAAATTCGAGAGCGAGAGAGAAAGTTCAGTAAAAACAGATAAGAAAATTCAAAATTTACCAGATAAAGAGTTGATTTAAATGCATTGCGAATGTAATAATTTAAAACACAATTTACCGTATATCGTTGTCGTAACGTTAAATGTTTTTTTTTTCTTAAGTTACTATAGTATTATTATGAAACGAATGATATAATCAAACTTTGTTTCCAAAAGAATTAAGATTTGAATAAATAAATAAACTAAAATTGCCTGTAAATAAAGAAAAAAAAACTATAAAAATATGACTAAATCATAGAGTTCTTTATTTCCAACAATTTCGATAATTATATAGTAGTTTTACATTGGATAATGCACAATGCCATGGATTAATATTTTTTATGAAAATAACACTCTGGAATCATTTTAAATTGACTTAATTTAGGTTCTTGTTGAATGGGAATGTGGTGTATGTAGTCTTCATTTAAGAGTTTCTTTAAAATATTTACTTTTGCATTTCCTTTGACATAAATTCGATATGGAGTTTGATAAATTTTCAATACATCTTGTAAAATGTTCTCGATATCATTTATTTCAACAAATCCACTTGACCAACATAAACCATGATATTGTTCTGACCAATCAACCAATTTTTGATCTTCAGCAGATAACATAGTTCTTGACAATGGTGGTTTAAATAAATAATTTCCACAACGAATACCATCATAAATTGCCAATTCTTTTGGACACATATCCAAATGAACAATTATATCCCTGAATGTCAATAAACACATCTGATTCAATCATATTGAATGACTGAATAAAACTGAATACACATAGGTATATATATATTTATTTTTGATGTATTTCTCATACTTCCCAAGTGTAAAAATCATTTTAAGCCTTAGAGACGTTTTTTTCACCCAGGATGTTTTTTGTAAAATTGCAATATATTTGTTGATTTGACTGATCTGTTCTTAACACATAAAATATATGAGTTTTATTAGAGTAGTATATTAGATAAATGGTAATTTTCCAATTTAAAACTATTTATACTGATAAAAATGTGTAATTAGCATAAATGTATTCATAAAAAAAATCAACGCGTAGCAGATGATTAATAGAGATTATTTACTGTTTTAATATATAAACAAGTCTTATGCCGAGTCAATTACAATTTTTGTTTATAGATTCGCTCGCTAGTTGATCAAAACAAAAATGATCTTTTTTCATAGTTGAATTAACAGATGATAATTTATCTCTAGACATATTGCATGTGTTACTCAAAGCGTTCTTCTTCAAGTGAGTATATTTTTTTACTATTCACATCTCTATTATTTTCGGAAAAATTTCACTTGTTTCTCGTCTAACATATTATTATTATTATTATTTCAGAGATAGTCTGCAAATAAATATAGTAAAGGAAATGATTCATATATACTTAGAGAAGGAACCGACACAAAAAGAATGGGAGCAATTTGATAAGTTTCCGGTGAAAATAGTTTTTTATGAAAAAATATGTATTTAGTCTCGTAAATAAATCCAAAAAATCTTATAAACAATTTGTTATTTTACATCTCAACTACCAATTTACTAGGTTAAACTATCTACTAATCTGGTGTTTGTACTACTTATCAAATTTTAAAACATTTATTGTACATTCAATAGATTTTCATCAACATCTTATCTGGCAAATTTTTGACTTTCTTATCGAATAGGACCTCTCGTTCATACATGTAATAATGTTTTGCAACATTGTTGTTAAGACTATAATTACCTTTTTATCGTGTACTCAATTAAAATAATAATGACTTTTGCAAGTTTGTAAATAATGATAAGTAATGACGCATAAAAAAAATAATGTTTTGCAACACTGTTGGTTTCTACCTTTATGTACCCAATTAATGTAAAATATATAGCAATTTAAAAAATAACAACTTTTTAAAAGTATGCAATAAGCTGGTGTTTTTTTTTATTCACCACAGTTCGTTTTCAGTTCAGTTTCAATCTAGTTAAAAAAAAGAAAGTCTGATACCCCATGCACGTTGGTGGTATTTACTGAAGATAAAAAATAAAATTTCCAATAAAATTCCCAATAAAGTGGTATCAGACCAACTTTTTCCAGTAAGTTTTTTTTCTTATTTTATATATTTTTTTCTTTTATTTTATTTTATATACCGTTCAAGACACTGAGACTTGAAAATAAATTTAAAAAACAATACACAAATATTTTGATTAGTTTCCACTGTATTTAAAAAAGAAACTATTTATATTCCAAAAATTGTTTTACTAAGATATATAGGTGTAATAGACAACAACAACAACTTAAAGAATTTTAATAACATTTTAAACTATTTTTTCCAAAAATTGTTTACTAAGATTTATAGGTGTAAATAGGCAACAACTTAAATCTTTTACTCTCTTCTTTTCTTATATAAATATGAATATAAAATAGTACTCTAAATAATCACTAATTACTACTACTACTATTACTATTACTACTTAGGTTAGAAATTTTTCCTTTTAATTTTTTATTATTTTTTCTACATGTCGCTAAACGATTAACATATTTGTTTGAACTTTCTTTTTGTTTTTTTTTTAGTAGTAGTTGAGTTAAATTAAAAAAAAAAAAAATAGGATACCTAGACTTTATTGTAAAATAGTACGCAATTGGACAATTAGAGAAATAAATCTATTTATTAGACTTTTATTAAAATAATATATATACTATAATGTTATATAACCTAACTACATCTTCCAAACTCATGTATTCATCCTCATCATCATAATCATCATCATTAGCATCATAGAAGTCTGCACCCTCTGAATCAGTTTCTATCTTATCATTCTCATCTTTTTGTTGCTGTTGTTCTTGTTCTTGTTCTCGTTGCTCTAAGAACCATCTCTCTCGCAATATTGCAAGAGGTACACTTTTCTTCTTCTTCTTCTTCTTCTTCTTGTTGTTCTTTTAACAATCGTTCTCTCCAGATATTTTAAAGGTAAATCTTCGAAGCTTTCCTGTTCCATTTCTTTTTCTCTATCTTCGAATAATTTTAATAACTCATCATGTCTTCTATTCAAATCTTCAATATATTCTTCTTCAGTCATCATCATCATTATTAGTAATATTATTATTAAAACAGGTTAATGTGTTTAAATTAACAGTAGAGGATATATTGGTATTATAAAAAAAAAATTATTCAAGTGAGTATTTTTTGTGTAGTATTAGTACTCTATTAAAAAAATAAAATGATAAGTAATGATACGTAAAAAAAATAATGTTTTGCAACATTGTTATTATGAATTTGTAACCTTTAATTATATAGCGATTTAAAAGATACAGCTATTTATGTAACACACTCGCACTACAGTCGACAGTTTTATTCTTCCTTAGAGTCGTAAATATTCATAGTTATTTTTTTAACTGTTTTTTACTTTTCTAGTAAACAAAATGGTTTTATATATCTTTGAATCCGAAGATTTTTAAATGTGCTTCCCACCAATATGCTATATGTATATACTCAAAAATTTATTGAAGTGAGTATTTTTTGGTTTTTACTATATTATGGTGTTCTAGTGAATTTTACAAAAAATAAATCTGTATTTTCTTAACTTCACTATACATCTCCTAAGAAATATAGACGTTTTTTTTTTTTTTTTTTTTTTTTTTTTTTTTTCTTTAATAATGTGCTTCCCAGCAATATGCTATATGTATTACTCAAAAATTTATTGAAGTGAGTATTTTTTTTGGTTTTTTACTATATTATGGTGTTCTAGTGAATTTTACAAAAAAATAATTCAGAATTTTCTTAACATTATTCTCTTCACTATACATCTCCTAAGAAAATATAGACGTTTTTTTTTTTTTTTCTTTAAAAAGGACATACTAAAATTCCTTCTTTATTCTGATTTCCTTACAACATGTATTTTAATTTTTTCAGACGTGGTGTTCCAAAAAAAAAATATACATACAAAAGGAACAGGTCCATGTTCACATTGAAGAAGAAATTCCTCCCATAAAACTATCAGATATCACATGGATGCTTACCAGCTCGATACATTCAAGTCGAAGCAACAGATGAAGAGGAGGAAAAGACTTTTAAAACAAGCTCTAAATAATTATAAACAAGTGGGAAATGTATCTCTTCAAGAACCCCTATACTTTATAATAAAAAAAATGAAAAAAGACCTTTAACTTTGTGTTTTTTGTTTTTTATATTTTTCCTCTTATAAATATTTTTTTTTATTAGTTTATAGAAAAACAAAGGGAAAAATAACATTTTGTTTTGTAGTCACCACTGAATACTTAAAACAATCACAATATTTTTATAAGCAAAACAACTTTATGTAAACGTAATTATTTTTTTAATTGCATTCCATTAAAAAAAAAATAAGAAATGGACTACTTGTCAATGTATTCACTCAACATCTTTATTATCATGTCGTCATTTCTATTTTTAAACTATTACGCAGTAAATATCAAAATATATACTTTACTGGAAATATACCAATTTTCACTTTGCTAAAGGCAAAATTTTAGTTTTTTTTTTCTTTTTAATATTTTACAGCTATTTATTAGGAATAAATTGTACTGTTTTCAAGGTAATATTTCAGTTTTTTTTACTTGTATTGTATTATAAAACAAGAACTATAGAAATTATTTTTTAGTAAGTAACCCTTGTTATTTTAAAATTTTTTTTTCGTTGTCAAAATAAACACAATAGTTGGATCGTTGATAAGAATAATGAAATAGTAGGTAATAATAGCAGTAGTAGGAAAAGATTTTATATATACGGGTGAGTGTGATGTATCAATATAAACTTCATTTTAAAAAACAAGAGTCCTGAGAAAACTTTAAAAACAAAAAAAAAAAATTGCCAGTTTGTGGTTTGTTGAAAGAGTGAAATGTCCTAAATGTAAAGGTGAAACAGACCTGTATAATCAAAAAAAAAATGTTCGACATTTTAAAGCTAAGGATTTCTTTAAAACAAAAGATGGTGCAAAACATTTACCTTCTGCGTGCGTAAAGAAAGAAGAAGGTGAGGAATCGAAAGAGAAGCCAACGAACGAAATAGAAACAGATAATTTTTTTTTTCAAAAAAATAAAATTATGTATTTATATTAACAACCTTTATAACTTTTTTTTTTATTATGTAAAATTATTTTCTTTTACTCTTTAATATATGTATTTTCTTAAATCTGCTCATATTTGTGTGTTTTATTTACCCAAAAAAAACAACACAAATCTATTTATTAGTAAAGGAAAAAAAATAAAGTTCTACTAGTAAAAATTTCAAATATACAATTATAAACATCCCTATTTTTTTTGTTTACACAAGCTTGGGCTATAATTATTATTATTATTATTTTCTTGGAAAACAGACTATTTTCAGTGATGATGTCATTGGCAATTTGGTCACGTGACTTCTTCAGACAGGTTAAGACAAGCGTCGTATGGAAAATTTCCTACATTTTATTACGATATAGGAAGAAAAGGAGAAATGAGCGAAACCCATTTTTAACAACAACTCGATTACACTCAAATAAGGCAAATTTCAACGAGTTCAAACTCTCTCGCAAGAAATTACCATACTCTACAATGCATTTTTTTTTTTTGTACTCAACTAATTTTGACCTTTATTTCTTATAAAGGAGATTTTTTTTTTTATATATAAACTACAATGGAACCAATTGTTTACTCATTTCTTTTCGCTTATCTTGCTCATTTTTTTTTCCTATAGGCTTTAAGAAACCAAATTAAAACTACATAATATAGAACTACCAACTACGAGTTACACTTCGTATTCATTCAGTTCCAGTAAAGAAAAATAAGAGGAATTGAAAGCCAACGAACAAAATAGAAACAGATAATTTTTTTTTTGACAAAAATAAATATTCTTAATATATATTTTCTTAAATCTGCTCATACTTGTGTTTTTATTTACCCCAAAACAAACAACAAATTATATACAGGTTAGGCTAATTTATATTTTTTAAAAACAAAGCAAAAAACTAAATTAAATATTAAGGAAAAAAAGATTCAACTTACTCTACTTGTAAATATTTCAATTTTTTTTTTGGTTTTTTTTTTTTCCTCAAACAGGTTAGGACAAGTTAGGACAAATGTCAAGTAGTAGTAGTTATTCAAACAAATCTTTCAGACAAAACACACACACACACACTGTACTTTTAGAAGCAAATTAATATAAGAGAAAGAACTTTTTTTTTGGGCTAGAATAGGTTAATCTATATTTTATTAGTAAAGGAAATAAAAAAAATATAAGTTCTACTATGTAAAATTTTATGTTTTTTTTTCTAAACTTATAATTTACAACATTTTTCCCAACTTCTACAAGTCATTTTTTTTTTTTACTTATTCAACAAACAATTCGATTTATATATATACCTTTTCATTTACACTTTATTTCACGAAGCTTCAATAGCGTAAATGCTAATACAACAGAACGCCATCACAAGCACTTTTATTTTTTTTTTTTTCTTTTTTTTTTTCATTTAAATAATTTACCAAAAAATAGGGGAAATTTACCTACCCTCTTAACAAGCCCAAACAAATTTTTTTTTCAGGATGTTCAAAACAAATGTAGAATATGCAATGGCGAAACTTATTAGAACACTACTCTTATTCACCTTGATACACCGATTGGGAAGAAAACCAATTTTATTTTTCCTTTATACAGAGGTGAGAGTGAGGCGGAGTAAAAAAGGCTAGGCTAGGCTCGTTTCATTTTTTTTTTATATAAGGACAAAATAAATATAAAAAAAATTGAATCGGGTATTTTATTTTTGCTTTAATTACAGATGAGGTATGAGGTGGTGTTTAGGTGAGCCTCTAGGCTCATTTCATTTTTTTTTTTTTTTTTTTGTTTGTTTTAGAATAAAGTCCATATCACTTCCTCTCACCACAGACAGGTTAGGACAAGTTTTAGGGCAAGAAAGTCAGAACAAATATTATTTATTATTATTAAATTAAGTTAGGCAACGAAAACGATAATCCAATCGGCTAATCTCTTAGAATAAAAAGGAAATTAAAATAAAAAAAATATATATATAAGTTTCTACTAGTAAATAAAATTTATTTTTAATTTCTAAACTTTTCAATTTACAACATTTTCCCAACCCAACTTAAACAAGTCCTTTTTTTACTTATCCAACAAACAATGCTTTTTTTTTTTATATAATACCTTTTAGTTACTCTTATTTCACGAAGCTTCAATAGCCGAAATGCTAATACAACAGAACTCCATCCACATGGGGCGACGGTCATCGTGGATTCTAGCTAGATCACTTCACATTTTTTTTTTTTTGGGGGGTTGGTTTGGTTTTTTTTTTTTTTTCATTTATAATTTCCAAAAAAATAGGGAAAATTACCCTAGTGACAGAAAAATTTTATTGTTTTGCCTTTTTTGTTTTACACAACATACCAAAACTGGGGGGCCCCCTAAAAAACTACCCCCTAAATACCACCCTTCACGGGTTTTTTTACAAATAAGGACTTTTTGGCCTAATTTACCCCCTCATCTTCTTCTTAACAACACACCCAAGTTCTTTCACATCTCTTGCAGCTTTTTCATCACCTCTTTCAAGGTCATTCTTCAGCTCTTCCAAGGCATCATCATTCTTCTTTCTTCTTCTTCGTCTTCAGGTCTTGGTACGCCGCTTCGGATGGACACATGCCATCGAGGTGCCTCATCAAAAAATAAACACACTTTTTTTTTTTACCTTCTTAAAACCATCAATATCTCCATTTGTTTACGTCATGTTAATTATACCATCATCCAAAGACTAATACTACTACTACTAGAGTTTAAGATCTTTTTTAATATGATACCTTTACTAACACTATTCTAGTAACAATCCTCTATGGCTCAGTGGGTTAAGGCGCTGGTTTTTTGCAGTATGGGAAATAAAGGTTCGAATCCTGCTATCGAAGACATTTGCTTTTTTTATTTATATATTTTAAATTCATACAAGGTCCACAAACCTAACGTGTGTGGATATGTGACGTATGTATGGGTGTGACCGTCAGCAGTGAAGAACTCTTCTTCTTCTTCTTCTTGCAGGAGGTGGGCAAGATTATCCGGACACCTCGAGGCTCACCTAATCTCTCTCTCTCTCTATCTCTCTTAAAGCTTTCAAGACATCCAATGATGACAAAAGGGCACTGATCAACAGCCACTGAATGTGACGTCATTGAACACTTCTTCAGCTCTTTCAAGGTCATTCTGTCAGCTCTTTCAAGGTCATTCTTCAGCTCTTTCAAAGGTCATTCTTCAGATCTTTCAAGGTCATTCTTCAGCTCTTTCCAAGGTCATTCGTTCAGCTCTTTCAAGGTCATTCTTCAGCTCTTTCAAGGTCATTCTTCGTGCTCTTTCAAGTCATTCTTCGGGTAATGGTAGGCTCAGGATGGACACATACACATGGCCATCCGCAGGTCATCGGACCCCGCCATATATACTACTTATACAATATAATTATATATATATATATATTATATATATAATATATATATATATATATATATATATATATATAATGTGGCTTTTTATCAACAAACTACAAGTTTGGATTCATCGAAGGCTTCTCTACTGTAGATGCCATGCATAGATTCAATTAACTGAAAATTGTTAATAATTTTAAATTCAACTAAGTTTAGCCGTATTTTTAGACCTTGCTAAGGCATTCGATACAGTGCCTTATAATGAGCTTCTTAAGGTACTGGAACGGTATGGAATAAGGGGAGTAGCTGGGCAACTGTTTTCAGAAGATTACTAGTCGGAGCGTATATAAATGGTCAAGCTAAATAACATTTTGAGTGAGAAACAGAAAAATAAAGATTGTATTCCACAAGGAACAGTCTTAGGACCAGTTTTATTTTTTTCCTTTTTATAATATATATCAACTCTTGTTAAAATTGTGTGTTGATGGCTTCTTGACCATTATCTTATGCGGATGATACAGCTCTGATTATCTCTGGAGATCACAGGGAAAGTATAAAACATCAAACCAGTTAATAGTTTTTAAGAAAAATTAAAAACTGGCTTCAAACGATAAACTAACATTAAATTTAGCAAATACAACAAATTACATAGCTTTCTCACTTCTACTAGGTGCAAACAGACCACAATTACAGTACTATTGTTGGTTGCATAATCATTCTATTAAAGAAACTTCATCTACTAACAGATATCTTGGAATTGTAATTGATAAATTCCTTAGTGTGGCAACCTCATATTGATTATGTATCCAACAAAATTCGTAAACTTATTCCTAGAATTTTTATTTATTAAGAGAATTCTTAAATAAAAAAAAGCACTTATTACAATTTGTAAAACATTTGTGGAATCAATTTATAAGATATGGAATATTGGGGTTTGGGGGTGGACTTTATGGGAGCAACCTGTATAGATTGGATATAATACAAAAATATATACTCAAAACTATTTATAAAAGAAATAGATTATACCCTTCACATCTACTTTTTAATAAAGACATTGTTAATATTAGATCAGTTTATATTTTTACGGTATGTTCTTATATACATGCTCGACCTGATTTAAAACCTTTTGTTGACCATACTTATGAAACAAGAACCCGGCACAGCACCAAATTAAACTACCGGCAAAGTACTAATAATCCTACCTAACCTAAGATATATAAATTATTTTGGTCCTAAACTTTACAATTTGCTACCAACCGAAATAAGGAATTGTACTAAGATAAAAGTGTTTTAAATTATTAAGTAAAAAAGTCATTTTTGAAACATATCATCAATTTGAGAGGTATTTTAGTTGATTGTATATTTTTTGATGGCAGATTTTGTTTTGCATGTAATTTTGTAGATTTGAGATAAAGTGTTATTTTTGCTTGTCTTCTCTTCTACTTATAAATGTAACCAATCAGTGTATTAATAACTAATAAAACATTTCCAAATAATATTGCACATACAGATGTTTCACATTAGGTGCTTAAAATAAAAGTAGCATGATACATAGATATAGGAGAAATAATATATTTCATTTATTTATATTGTAAGAATAAAAGAAAATACAACAATTTCTAGAGGAAGTTTCTTCTAGAAATAATAATAAAAAAAAATAATAATAGATAAATAATATTATATATATAATATATGTATATATATATATATATATATATATATATATATATATATATATAATATATAATATATATATATATATATATATATATATATATATAAATGTATATATCGTATAAATATATATATATATATATATATATATATATATATAATACAGGGTGCCCCATATGTATGGAATAATGATCCCACAGCATTTATTAATCAATGTATTAAAAAAATGTTTAAATATAAGTTATACAGTGTATATGGCGCACATGCTGACGTTGACGATAAAATGTTTTGAACTGTCAGTTCGAAAAAATTACGTCATCTTGATTTTTTTTAAAATGGAAAGTCCTATATAATATTTTATTTTTGAGTCCTACTAAAAATTCTAGATATTATTTGTCTAACATACCATATATCTAAATTGAACTGTTTTGGAATTATTGCCATTTGAAATTTAAAATAAAAAAAAGACAAAAAAAACTATCAATAAATACTCTAGGTTTATTTTTAAGGTAACAATTGCTCAAAATGTCTACCGTTTAACAGCGAGGCAATGGCCCAATCTGTCATAAACAGCCTGAACAGAGTTTTGCAGAGAATCCGGGGTGATCTGTGCTACTTCATATTGAATTCTTTGCTGTAAATCTTCTATAGTTTCAGGTCGACTTCGGTAAACTTTGGTTTTCAAATGACTCCATAAAAAAAATAGAGTGTCGTAAGGTCGAACTCCTTGCAAGCCATTCTACAGTACGTCTCTTGCCTATCCATCGATTAGAAAAAATCGCATCCACGCATCTACGAACATTGATTTCATAGTGCGGAGGTGCTCTGTCCTGTTTAATACCACAGATGCCTGTTAGAGTATCCAAATTATTTTTCATCGGAAAAAGACCTGCAAAAGTTGAAATAACTTGCTCTTGGAGTAACTGCAAATACTGCTGTTCTGTAAAAGAGTTCCATCAATAAAAAAGGGACCAATGATTATGACATCCACAAATCCCTGCCCACAAGTTTATCTTTTGTGGTTTTTGAGAATGACTGTCGATTATCCAGTGGGGATTCCCAGTAGACCAGTACCGCAATTATGCCTGTTAACTCTTCGACTTAAGGTACCTTTACTTATGTTGTGGTCTAGGCAAAGCTGACGATTGGCAGTACGGGGATTTTCTGTAATTTCCAATAAAACATCTATCATCGCTTATTTTAACTTTTGGAGGTCCAGATTTAGAATGATCCCTATCAACATGACCTGATTATCTAAATAGTTTTAATGTTTTGCTAAATACGGATTGGGTAATAGGTTCTCGATTCGGATATTTTGCGTTAAAAAGATCACACACCTCCTGTTGTGTTCTCCTATGGTCTCCGTAGCCAACCATCATTAACAAGTGATTCTTTTAATTTCTGTTAAATGTACCATTATGATATTAAGCTCAAATTGCAGTTTCACAAAATGCAGCAATAAACGTTTTCGTCAATAAATCATTTTTTGACGCGTTAGCTGACAGTAAATGTTTGACATAAGCCAACTTAAAAAAAAAAATAATTTGATCTCCTTAATTTAAAATATTAATAATTCCAAAACAGTTCAATTTAAACATATGGTAATGATAGACAAATAAATCTGGGACTTTTAGTAAGGCTCAAAAATAAAATAAAATACAGAGCTTTCCATTTAAAATAATTTAAGAAGACGTAATTTCTTCGAACTGACAGTTCAAAACATTTTACTGTCAACGTTAGCATGTGCGTCGTATAACACCCTATAACTTTTATTTAAAAATTTTTTGATATATGGATAATAAATGCTGTGGAATCATTATTCGTTACATATGGGGCACCCTGTATATATATATATAATATATATATATATATATATATATATATATATATATATATATATATATATATATATATATATATATATATATATATATATATATATATATATATATATATATTAATATATATGTATATGTGGTTTGAAAAGTTTTAAAAAAAAAAAGTAAATAATATTTTTTTTAACCTATTCCTTCGGAAAAAAAAAAAATATTTCGAACTGTGTGTCATAAATTTTAAAGCAAAGATAACGGCTTTCATTCGTCGAAAATTTCTTCCCCCCCAAGACAATTTTTAAAGTAGGAGAAACCATAAAAAGTTTAGTTGGAGCCAAATCTGGGGAATAGGTTGAGCAAGAAACTGTTTCGAAGCCCAGCTCGTGCACTTTTTGCCATTGCAATGGCCAATGTTGTGAGGAGGCGCTTCTGCTTCAACTCACTACGCAAACGCTCCCATAACGTTTGCGTAATAAGAGCCTGTCACCATTTTAACTCTTTTCCACATAGTCAATTATGATGGTACCCTGTGAGTCTTTAAAAACAGTTGCCATCACTTTTCCCGCCCAATAAAAACTCTTTTCGCTTCTTCGGTGCGGGTGTAATCATAGGATACATGTTTCGTCTATAGTTCACATAACGATACGTAGTCAAAAACGATACATAGGTATACATAAACATTTAATAATACACTGGTTACTAACAGAGCCTTAATGTTGTTATTACTGAAAATATGCTTTAAATAGAAAGTTACGTTTCATATTTGACTAGTCTAAGTTAAGTAGTCTGGAAGTACTGAAATTAAACTTTGTGGCGTCGATTGAAAATTGGAAGGTCGTGCGTGAGAAGGAATCGAAAAAAGTTTTGGGTTATGTCTACCGCACACAATAATTTTCGCTGGTATCGAAGTTTTTCAGCGTGGACATTTCTCAATGGAAAAGGCATGTCGCGCTCTAAGCGCCCTTCCGATGTAACAATCAAAAAAAAACGATGACAGATTCAAAAACATACTTGTCGAAAACCGATAAATAATATGTAACTAGATCGAGAAGACACTTAAAGATTAGTATACTAAGCGTTCATAAAAATTCGGCACGATATTTTGAAAGCACGAATAGCTTGTACTCTCTGGATCCTTATTTGATCGCAGACATGTAAAAGAAATGCATAGGTAAATAGTGCAAAAAAAATATTATCTGACGAAGGAACCGAAAGGAGCATAAATAATTTTCTTATAGGTGATGAAGCTTGTTTGTACTACACAACGTATGTTAAGTGTCGAAGCGGGGCAAGTTGCTCGAAAAAAAAAAATGTCCACAGAGGTGGAAAAGGAGGGGAGGGGGGAAAAGGGCCGAAAATCACGATCGATTAACAAGGCGATTACCGTGGTATCTTTTAATAACCTGCAGATAGTAAATTCAAAATAAATAGTGAAATAATAGTTACCAGAATTCTCATAAATACGAGGCTGGTTTTGAAAAGTCCGTGCAAAGTCCGAGAGATGGCACCACCGCGCGCGTATCGAGGTCATGTTTAGTTAGTAGCATCATCTCTTGACTGAACGCACACCAAGTTTCGGCCATATTGGTTCTATTTCTTTGTGTTTGGCATTCGTGTGAATCAAGGAAGTCGAGTGATTTTTCAAGAAATGGACGAAAAAGAATTTCGTGTGGTGATTAAACATTACTTTATGAAAGGCAAAACGCCTCAGGAGACTAAAGAAAAGCTTGATAAACATTTATGGTGACTCTGCACCTTCGATTAGAACAGTTCATAAGTGGTTTCAAAATTTTCGGACGGGCGGGCCATACGGGCCTGGCCATATGGGCACAAGTGACGCTGAAACGTTCTGGACGGCCTGTGGAGGTTACGACTCCAGAAATCATTGATCAAAATCCATGATATGGTGATGGATGACAGAAGAGTTATTAGAGTGCGTGAGATTGCTAGTGCTGTGGGCATCTCGACTGAACGGTACATAATATTTTCGCATAAACATTTTGGACATGAGGAAAGCTATCCGCAAGATGGGTGCCGCGTTTTGCTCTCGCTTGACCAAAAACGGAATCGTGTGAAGTGTTGCAAGGATGGTTTGCAGCTGTTCCAGAAGAATCCGGAGGACTTTAAGCGTCGTTTCGTCACTGTGGATGAAAACATGGATACATTACTATACTCCTGAGACCAAACAACAATCTAAACAATGGGTTACCAAGGGGAATCTGCACCAAAAAAGGCGAAGACCGTTCCTTCGGCCGGAAAGGTTATGGCGACTGTCTTTAGGGATTCGCAAGGGATAATCCTCATCGACTATCTGGAAAAGGGTAAAACTATTACAGGTGAATATTATTCATCGTTATTGGACCGTTTGAAAACCGAGCTGCAAGAAAAACGCACGCGATTGGCCCACAAGAAAGTCCTTTTCCATCACGACAACGCACCAGCACCACACCTCAGCAGTTGTGGTGGTCGCAAAATTAATGGAAATAGGATTCAACTCGTTTCACATCCCCCCCCTATTCTCCAGACTTGGCTCCCTTGGACTACTATTTGTTCCCCAATTTGAAGAAATGGCTGGCGGGACAAAGATTTTATTCAAACGAGGAGGTGATTGCAGACACTAATGGATATTTTGCAGACTTGGACAAATCCTATTATTCGGAAGGGATCAACAAACTAGAACATCGTTGGACGAAGTGTATAAGCTAAAAGGAAAACTATGTCGAAAAATAAAAAAGGTTTACCCCAAACACATAAGTAGTTTTTATTTTTGCACGGACTTTTCAAACCAGCCTCGTATTATAATTCTACATACATGAAAAATGTTAGCAACGATCAAAACGGTGACATAACAAAGATATATTTCCTAATTACTAAAAATACCATATAAATTATACAAGAAAAACAGACGCAAGAGAAAAGGACAACTATAGTGTTAAGAAAGAGAACTTTTTATCATACTTTTTTTCAAACTAGACATCGAGGCGAGAGACTTCACATTTTGGATGCAGAGAGTTGTAAATCTTATAATGCGTTACAGGAAAAAGAACGTAAAAATAGTTTCAAGTTTATGTCCAAGAATGTTATATTTTTGGCAGATAGCGTATATTTGTTTATTATTACCCCAAAGTTTCAAAAACAGATACTGTAGATTGGTATAGAGGATAATTTTATGGATGAAGTTATTCATATGTAGAGGGGGGGGGGGGGGGGGGGGGGGGGGGGGGGCGTTTCCTTTCCAACGCAAGGTTAAAGGTTTAAAGCTGACAATTTAAACAATCCGCAATACAATAACATTAATACAATAAGTGAATCACAAAGCATTACTTAAGTTTGGTTGTTGTGGAGTTTTTTTTCCCTTAGGCATGTAAATGTTCGATTTGCAATAATACCTCTGCAGCATTTCACAGACATGATAGCAAATTTTTCAAGTCAATTCAATAACTCCCAGAATTTTAATATATATATATATATATATATATCTATATATATATATATATATATAATCATATATAGGTTATGCAACATCACAAGTAACAACACCTAAAAATATAAAAATTGAGCGTGGAAGTAAGACGGAGAGACCCAAACTAATCTAGGCACATTGGCCTTGAAATACATGTTTTTAAGAACGCTCGATTAGGACAATAGAAGAATAACTGTAGATGGCGAAAACTAACACATCTGAGATTTGGCGATGATATGACCTTAATAGCCAGCGATTAAATAAGAACTACAAAGAATGCTGGAAGAATTGAATGAAAAAAAATCAATAGATCTAGATCCGTGGAATAAATATGAACCAAATCAAATACTTAACTAACGACATAGATCAAAACCAAGTTATAATAATATTAGAAAATACTCAAATAGAGAAAGTTGATAGTTACAATACTTGGGCCAAAATTTAAATTGTCAAAGAACAACTTGACAGCAAATATGCAAAGAGAATATTCATGTCCTGGTCGGCATTCGGAAGAAGACTACAAGGAATATTTAAATCCGATGTACCTAAACACGCTTAAAGCACAAGTTTTCGACCAGTATGTTCTCCTAGTCCTTACCTATGGAACAGAACATGGGGCACTGAATAAAAGCGTAATCTGTTGACTATAAGTGATCCAGCGAGCCATGGAGAGAAGAATTCTAAACATTAAACTTAATGATCGTATACCAAACACAGAAATAAGACGAAAATCTATGGTAACAGATGTAATAGAAAGGGGTTTATCCTTATTAAAGTGGGGGGACATGGGCAGGCATATTAGAAGGATGAAGAACGAAAAACAATCGGTGGACACGAAAACTTATAGAATGGAAATCACGACCAATGTAAAAAGCCAGGGGAAAAACCATAAACTAGGTGATCAGATGACATAAAAGCTTAATTGGGCATTTGAGGGTGAGGAGAACACACGATAGAAAACAATTAAGCTGAAGAACAGGGTTTTTTTAGGATCTTAGTCATCATATTTCATTTTTATAAATGTACAGCTGGTATCATTGCAAAAAAAATACAAAATTAGATGTGCGAGGGCCAGAACTACATTTGTAAAAGCCTGAGACATCTCCTATGCTCCCGCGCCTTAGTCTAAGTCTCAGAGACGAATCTTAGAGTCGTATGTGTTCTCAAACTTCCTGTACGGTGTAGAAGTGGACTCTTACAGCTGCAATGAAAAACAAAGGTCCCAGCATTCGAAGATGTGGTTGTAGAGATGGACTTTCCGATATTATGGATCGAGCATGTCACTAAACGAAAGATCATCTGCAAAATGGGTTGTGAGCCAGAAGCTCCTCTATACTAATCAAACAGGAGCAAGCTCAAATGGTATGGGCTATATAAATCTGAGAAAACCCTGGAGGAAAATATCGATTACTACAATTAAGTATCTAGAGTAAGGTTGACAATAAGAAAGATCCCGATAGAAAAAGGATTTCTTTGCTGGCTAGCCAACGAAACTGGTTTGGAGGTCAATTCCGCAGATCTTTTTAGAAACAGCAGCCAATAAAGTCCCGCATCGCCATGAATGATGGCCAACATCCAGAACACCGTAGATAAGGCAGACATGAAGTTAAATTTTAATTTTATTTTACCATGATTATAAATAAAAATGCTAATATCATTTAGCAACAAGACAGTTTTGGTACAGAACTACGTACGTAGAATAGATTCAGGTTCAACATGGATATTCTAATGTTACTACTGGTTTTTGAGCATTAAAACAATAAAAAATTCGTGTTTCTGTCAAATAATTTCTCCAGCAAATTTTTAAAAGAAATTTTTGTTTAATCACTTCATCTGTGATGGATCCAATATTTGTATTGACAAAAATAAAAACTTATACAATATTTTATACCTTCATTACAGTGAAGAGTATAACCGGACCCATTGAAGCAAACAGGATGGGTCGTGGTTAAAATAACAGTAATTTAGTTCACGTTGGGGTGTACGTATAATAAATTTCTAGCATATAGACGATGAGTGTTCAGTTTTATGATCCAGCGGTTTATCTTGGATAGTGACTTTCGAACCAAACTCATCTGCTAATTAATCTTTCTATTAAATCATTCGCTTCTGTTTTCTCAGCAACTCGTATCTCTAACCCCCAACATTATTAATTGATTGACGCACTCATTGCTGCCCCTTGACCAATGATTAAAAGGCATGATTTTTTTGTTTGTACAATGTCGGATTTCCGAATACGGGTCATTGTTGGTTCTTTGGCACATCCGTACGTCCTCAAAAGTCCGTAGTCTGTATAGTAGTCGTACATTGATTTCATCGATGACTTCTGGCCAAACAAATTTTTTGTATACCATTCAACAGTAACGGTTCTTTTCGATCCTCTAAAGCATTGGGTTCCAACATGTCCAATATAACCAAAAAAATATACGATCATTTTCTTGGAAGGTGCATTCACGAACGAAACCAGTTTTGTTGGAATTCGGTTTCATCGTTGAACCACCCCAACAGTTTGAATGTTGCTTTAGTTTTCGGTTCGTACTAATATATCCAAGTTTCGTCTCCTATTAACGAATATTTTGTATACGATTTTGCAACGTCCTCGATCGGAATTCTTTTGAAGCATATACTGTCACTAATTGACCCCGCGTTCTCGGGTCGCAAAATTAAGCAGGAATCCATCGGAGACCAGTATCTCTTTCACAGCTAACTTTGCATGCAATAATCGATATGTACCTGCAGTCTTCGGATAGTGCCTAAGGAAATACCTCTATCTTAGGCGATAAGTTACATGTGAACCCTCTTCAAATTACGTTGCACAAATAGCCATAGCTGTTTTTTGGAAGCAACAACCGATCTTGGTCCGACCTTCACAAAAGTTCTTTTGCTGACTGAAGCAGTCTTTTCTGATGATGATTCATTACCATCCGTTCTGAATGATGCCGGATTCGAGGTCCATCGTTGTTGAGTTAAGCCTTTAATAAAACCAATAAAAAATCCTCACAATCGAAAACCTTCAGGTGAAATTTCCATAGGTTCACAAAACTGTTTTTTTTTAACGCTGTAAACAAACTACTCGCGGACAATTTCTGAGCTCTCCACTGTTTTAAATAATAACAAATTCAAATTTTACGGAAACATATGTATAATGTCACATCTAGTGGGCGTTTATAAAAACTTTAAAGGCGGGGTCCCGTCGTATACATGAAAGCACATTGGTTCAAAACATTGACATTTTACATGAGTCCTTTTTCGCTCCTCTCATCAATCCTTTTCACCCCAATAGAAGTATCGGAGACATTAAGCAGAGTTGTTTTGCCCTCAAACAGTCAATCCTCCAGGCATCTCGGATCCTGCGCGACTTTGACTTGACTCGTGCATATACCATCCAAAGGATAGATCTTACTTGGTCCAGACCATCTTGTTCGGAGACCGTCCCCTTGATCTGTTACCTTCTATACCTTCCCCTCGTTACTACAATGCTTTTCGATTGCATCCACTTTCTCTCATAATGTGACCTAAAAAAATTAAAGGTTACTAGTCCTATTTATTCCTATTTCAAAGTAGGTCATTTATTAACCAAGCTCCTTTCAAAATAGATACAGTAGTATGGGTGGTTCAGTATATGATTACGCTGAGGATACTTCGATAATGCCCATATCTTTAAACGAATCGATTCGTCCTTTTGTCAGCTTGTTTAATAGTCCACATGTTTCCGAATGCGTAAGGTTTGCTATTGGGATTTAAGGCTGGATAGAATGTTAAGTTTGTTTTTTTTGTGGACAGCTGGATTTTTCCAGCCTTAGTAAAGTTTGTTAGTCGAGTTTTCTGGCCATTTGCAAAACGTTTTCTTACTCCGCTTCACAGCCTATTGTTTAGGTATGCGGGATTCAAACAGGTGATATGGTCTAAACAGTGAACAGCAATTTT